>CAIGRF010318119.1:0-18994 GCA_903798235.1 Fraxinus ornus | reverse complement strand
CACAAAAAAAAAAAAAAAAATCTACCAACATCAACAAATCCACCCCAGTACCATCGGACTCACACTGACATCTCCAATTGTTTCACAAAATTCCACCGCTATTATTCATAATAAGCCTCCTCTGTCACACGAGGGGCATTCAGCAGTTTCATAAGAGCACTTGTGCAGGTATCCATTCTATTCAAGTTCATGATAGTTAGTAATTCATGCATGTAGAATACCACCATTATTAAAGATAAGTAAAGTTTTCTGTTCAATTGGGTTTAACTGTAAGTTTAAGATTGGTCTTAATGATGTAAAACATTTTATTATTAAGTTCATGAAAGAAGAAGAATACGTTCATTTATGGCTAAAACCATCCTCTTTTTACTATATATACTACACTTGGTTGCCCTAATTTTCTTGGTAAGTCGGATCTCTCAATTATCTCTCACTCTTGGCCTCCTCGGTTTGCGTTCTCGAACTCTCATACTAAAAATTAATACTGTGTGATTATTATGTGAGTTGGTTGCAGTCTTCTTTGCTCTTGTGCATAATTGTTTTGTGGAATTGTTGATTTGTTGAAATTGTTGAAATTAGTGCTTAAATTTCTGGGTGAAATTGGTATACTATGCTCTAAACCTGTTGTTGGTATATTGTTGTAGTATACAATATTTTCCTGTTAGTATTGACCTGGACCTGACCTGATTTTTTTCTTCTTTGACCTGGGAACATGATTCATACGAAATCCTGGGGGTAATAGGACAGTGAATATAAGGTGACCTAAAAAATAACAATTTCTTTGCGATTTTGTATGCTTCTTAATATCTTGCAGTACTTGTTTGTGTTCTTGCATTTTGCATTTGTTCAGAAGTGGTTCTGTGTATTGTGCTATGTTGGTGAAATTGAATCACTAAGTCACAACTTTGATTTGGGGGTCTTTAATGGAAAATAATAATCTTCTATTTTCGCAACAAAAATAAGGTGTATACTTGTACTGTATAACAAAAAGTACCAAAAGCTATTGATAGCACTTCTCTTGGAGCTTTTAACAGATTATGAAAAGAAAGAAATCTGATAATTTGCACATATGAGTAATAAGGGGCTTAATCTCCTCAATAATAAATGCTTATTTAGTAAAGATTGTATGATTGAGATGCCGTTTTGTGATTATTGTGAGATGAATTCACAAAATCACTAGAATCCTAGAGTGCACACTCTAATTTATGGGGGCTTGCTGGTAATCACACTGCTAAGACAATATATGTTTATCACATCAGCTTAAGAAATATTTTTTAAAAAATATTTTCTATCTTGCTTATATGGTAATTTTTATAGCAATCCACTAAAAGCATTGGAGATGTTCTAATTAGCATAACTCTCAAAGCATTTATTTTACTACAATCAAGGACACAATTTAATTGTATGTCGTTGAATTGAACAATAAAATATTCTAAAGAAATGTACAAGTATTAAAGTAAAAAAAAAAATGATTAATTAACTTTGTCTAAGTAAACGATTTATGAAGAAAAATGTAAGTTAATTTTGATTCTCCTATAATTAGTTTCTGTTGGTTAATAAGTTGCCTCTCTATTCTGTTGGGCATCTTCTATTATATTACTTGGGCTTGTTTGTGCTGCTTGGGCCAACGGGTTTGTTGTTTTATTAAGTGGTGTAATCTTAGTTCTACACATGGCATATTCTGGACTGTTGGATTGAGAATCTAAAGAGTTGTTTTATATCCTATCTTTGGATCCTTCGAGTGTGGAATTGTTTGCATACTCTAGGGTTCTCTCTTTCTTCTCTCGAGTTTTTCTCTCTGCTTTGTTCTTGAGATCTTGTGATGTTGATCTCTGTAATATGTTAGTGATATTTTTGGGTGTATTTTGTATACATTAGTGATTGTAGAGTGAAATACTGTATAGGAGAGCTTTGTGATTTTTCTTAATGGATTCGAGCTCAATCTTGGATTTCTTCATATATTTGTAATCTGTACTTTGTGATTTTTTTAGTAGATTCGAGCTCAATATACGTGGTAGATGCTCAACGGGTGAGTAGACTCTTGTAGCTGAACATCCGGGCTCCAAACGGGGCAAAAAATTCCTTCGTGTTTTGTTTTTGATTCTGCAATTTCTTATGGTTTTGTGTTTGTGTTACAAAACTTCGATTCAAGACCAACAGTTTCTATTAGAGAACTCAGTAGAGATTGGCACCAGGTGGGTTGGTTCAAGTTTCTTGAATATCAAATAGAACATTTGGAATAGTGAAAATGAAATCATTGCTTCTGGGGCCAAAAAAATAAAAAGAACTGAACCACACTTCTCTTATTCAGTCATGTACGGTTGCTTTATGTTTCAGAATAAATAGATCATAAAGTATAAACTATTGCATGCATTTTTATTTTTTTTCTTTTTCTTCACTTTCTATTTTAGAGACAAAATTATTGATTATTCCTAATATTTATTAATTTATGTAAATCAATATAAGGAATATTTACATAAGTAAACCAACATAAATTATGAGTTAATTGAGTGATCAATGATTACAAAAATAATAATTCTATAACTCAAGAACCTACAAAGGCAAAATCATCCGATTCTTGATTCTAAAACCTAGAAGTAAATGAATTTTAACTGGCATCATATTGAACCAGCTAGTTTGGTAACATTGTGACCTACTTTGGATGATTACAGATAAAAATATCTGCTCCTATAACATAAAATTAAGTCTTAAAACTTTCTAAATTAATATTGCAGTTTTTTGTTTCAATTTGCAGTTATAATACAAATTAAAACACTATTGTTTTTTTATGTAACTTCTATTTTAATGAATTAAATTCTTTATTGTGGGGATTGATTTTACACTAAAAAGGAGGTGATATTTCATTGAAAAAAATAACTTTGCAAACATAGCTTGGAAAAATACAACATCTACATTTCATGCTATATTCTTATACTTTGGCAATTTGATAAATGCTCGTTCTTTATCTCCTTGTGGTCGTGCCCATAGAGGGAGAACCAGCGCGAGTTATATGAGTTTTATCTTGAAATCTTGTAGTGTTGAAATTACCCACACCAAGGGAAGGTAAACACGAGTTTAGGGCATAGTCCTTGATATAACTCCCTAAGGGTTGCTTTCTAACTCTCTTCTTGTTTACATTATTGTTGAATTATATATTTTATGTTAATTGATAATCTAACTATAGACAAATCACTCGTTTTTTCCTCCCACCGTCATAATATATATTTATTCATGGCCAATGGTATACCTAATATTTTTGATCTCGGGGCTTTTCAAAGCTGGCTCCAATTTTGTTTACTTCAATATATATAATTTTACTTTAAGACTTAAGAACTCCATGTGAAAGGACTAAGCATCCTTTAGAAAAATTAATACGACCTCATGCACATACACGTACCTGGTTGAAAACGGAGTTTGGTTCAAATTCGAAGCTCTTAAAACTTCTCAGCTGTAGAAGCTTGAGTTCTTTCAGTCTTGGGAACTGAACCGCCAAAGATCCATCTTCCCTTCTAATAATCCCTTCCAATGCTTCACAATTGTGAATTCGTAGACTTTCTAGAGCCACAAGTGAGTTGCCTATAGATTGTGAGAATAAGTACCTTAAGTTGTCACATGCTGAAACTTGAAGTGAAGCCAAATTCTGGAAAATACGCATTCTTTTAGGAACCATCCTTGTAATGTGCGCTAATTTAGGTAATCCTTCTAGCTTCAACGAGTTTAATCGACCAAGTACATTTTCTACTTGATCTTCACTAGCCGTTGGATCCTCAAAGTCAAACAATATTTTTACTGTACAACCCAATTTACCAATATTTAGTTCCTCCAAGTTAGGCAATTTAACCTGCGAGATTGACGTCAGTCAAAAAAGTGTCATCATTAAAAAAAAAAAAATGTTATACGAAAATTTATGGTTTTAGGAAAGTAAGAACTTTCTGTGAAATTGTTGAAAAAGGCAACTGTGAAGAAATTTTGTTCATTTGTTAAAGTAGTAAGAAAGAAACGGGGAATAAGGATGATGGGCTTATTAACTCGTGAGTTTGGATTTTAATTAAGCTGCTGTTTGAGCTTCCATTATAATTAGATTTAGAGAAAAATGTATTTTGTAATAGTAATTTTTTTGAAAATGTGATTAAAAAAGAGGGAAATGTTTTGGATTCGAGTAATGTTATTTAGCATTATAATGATAAAATATCGATGATGTGACAATTTAGATGAAATAATGGGATATGACAGTTCATTTTTCATGAGGGGGATTGAACTGTCCTGGCTCATTATTCTAACTAAGTAGTCACATTATGGATGTTCCATCATTATAATGATAAATATCATTACTCGATTTGAGTAATGTTATTTTATTTAAAAATATGTTTTTGAAAAAAGAGAGAAAAATATATTATCAAATTAATGGAGCCAAATCAAGGTCTAAAACTTCAAAAAAAAAAATGTGGTTTCAGGTAGCAAGGCCCAATGATTTAAATATTGCATTTAACTTTAATGGACCAATGGTTGTATCCCTTCTCTCATAAGTTGTGTTGTTTCTAGATTTGTACCTTTTCATGAAACAATTCCATCCTTTCTTCAGAAGTTATACCTTTATGGATAGTCTTGACTTTTGGATGAATTGCCACATCCAAAGGTTGTATATGTGACATCTTATATAGTATTTTTTACACAATCAAATTGATTTACTCTCTCTATTTTTCCTTCAAATAAAATCTGTCATTTTGTATAAAAATTTCATTAAATGTTATAAAGGCAAAAAATCTTTTCTTCGATGATTCATATGTTATTAAGGTCTTACTTCGTAGAAACGAAATTCCTTCTACCCTAGAAGACAATTGCTCGTAACCTTGAGCACTAGAGGGATCAAAATTGTTTTGAAAACTCGACCGACTCATATTATTTTTGATTACTTATTCGGATAAATTGTAAGTTAATTTTGATTTTGTTTTATCGATTTTTTCGATTGCATTTGTAAGATTTTATTTGCAATAGAAGATCCCTGAATGCTTTCAATCTTGCAGATAATACTCTAACCGACCAAAATTTTAGATTTCAGAGATGTAATGAAGAGGTGCGATTACTTCGTGTTATATAGGAGACAATATCGTCTTGCTTAGTAGAGAATTAGAATTAATAAACTAATTTAATTTTTTTGACTTAAATACACTGGTATTCTAATATACTTTTAATTTTACTTATTCATCACAATGGCATATGAAAGGACCTCATCTATGCACATACAAAGAGAGGTACTTACCTTGTTGAACAATGTTTGAAGAACGCTACCGGAGTCCGATTCAGATGTGAAGCTCTTAAAATTTTGCAATTCTTGAAGCTTGAGTTCTTTTAGTTTTGGGAAGGCAAGCATATCAGCCACCGAACTCTCGTTTTCTCTTCCAATAATACTTTCCAATACTTCACAATTGTAGACCCGTAGATTTTCTAGAGCCACAAGTGAGTTGACCACAGAATGTGGGAATAAGTACTTTAAAGAGCAACATGCTGAAACTTGAAGCGATGTCAAATTTTGGAAGACGCGAATTCTTTTGGAATCCATCCTCGTAATTTGCACTAGTTTAGGTAGTGTAGATATCTCCAATGAATTTAATCGACCAAGTATACTAATTTCTGCATCATCTTCATTCACCTTTACATCCTCAAAGTCAAACAATACTTCTACTTGGCAATTCTCTACATAAAATCTTTCGAGATTTTGCAATAGTTTAATCGAATCAGAATGTGCAATGGTCACCAAATTACCACAATGCATCACAGACAGGTCTCTAAGTTTAATCCAATTAGATGTGATTGGCATTTCCTCGTCGCCCAGTAGCTTTACAATACAGTCCAATTGACGAACATCCAACATCTCAATGTTAGGCAACGTAACCTGTGAAAAGTTTACTTAACTGTGTTAGCCAAACTTTTCACCATAAAACTACAGAATGGAGTATAAATTTATGGCTTCAGATTTACCAGAATGCTCACAAATTAAATATAACATCATGAACAATTAATGAAATCATTAAAGCCAAGAATTATGAAAACCAATTGTTGACAAAAAGTTGCCTTAAAATATGATAATATGAAGTATAAAACTACAAAATACAATTGCTTCCAAACTAGGTAAGTAAAACATAAGAAAAAAGAAAAAAATCAAACCACATAATTATTTTATTTTAAACTCGACTGCTCAGATTAGATTATCAAAACACACCAAACGGTTTATCAGTTTTCTTATTCCTAAGTGAATAAACCTCCTTTGAAACGAATATGGCCTCAAGCACGAACACAAAAGGAAAGATATATACCTGGTTGAACAATGTTTGACGAACAGCAACGTTATTTGATTGAGATGTGAAGCTTTTAAATTTACTCAGAAATTGAAGTGTGACTTTTTCAAGTTTTGGGAACCCAAGCATGTTAGTAACTTCATTTTCTTGTGTTTCCTTTGAGACAACTTCCTCTAACATCGGACAATAATGTATATATAGACTTCGGAGATTCACCATGCTCTTTGCAACTGATTCTGAAAACATGCTTCTAATTTCATCACAGTTTAATATCTCAAGAACCTTAAGGCTACTAAATAATGGAGTTATGGGGACACCCATCCCAAAATGTTCCATTCCTGGAAGATTTTCATTGCATATCTTTCTCATATTTTGTAAGCCCCTCAATTCTAGAAGCTCCAAATGTCTGAAGGTTCCTCTTGGAATGGAGTATGTAGCATCAATAAGATACTCAATATCACAACTTGATAGCTTCAGCTTCTTCAAGTTAATGAAACTATCTTCATCCAACTCACTCACAACATTCTTCCACACATCCGATTTTACAATATAAAGATGGTCGGTTGTCTTCATTAATGAGCTAATCCCAGGTTGCAAAAGCAGACTTGCGTCAATACCATCTAAGAGATCCAACCTCCTTCTGACATGATAATCTCCAGCAGCGAGTCGCTTTTCTTTGGTTAAGGTGATTTCATATCTTTTCAGGTTTTCAAGGCACAATCCTTGTAATATTTGCATAAGAAACTGAGTATCATCCGTTGAAATTTGGAAAGCGTTAAGATCAGTCAATGAAATTATCTCTTCAATTATGTACCCATGTTCTTCATCTCCTGCTTTAAAGTAACCCAAGTACAGCTCTTCCAGTTTCTTCATTCCCAATAAAACATGAGGTGGAAGTAGATGACCTTCTTGGAACCTCAAATCCAGTGACCTTAGGTTTCTTAGTTCTGCCATTTCACTAGGAAAATAAACATAGAGACAAGAATGATAAAAGGAGAGAATTTCCAACTTCTTTAGACTCCCAATTATTGATATATCATCCATTAAATCACAGTAGTCCAAGCACAAAGTTTGAAGACCTGTCAACAAATTGATTGAAGATGGGAGTTGAATGTTCAACCAACCGAAATCAAGAACTCTGAGTTCCTGGATGTAGTCAAAAAAATCTTTGCATATGTTCAGTCCTCCCGAATTGCAACGCACCCGTAACAACTCGAGGTTTCCCATATTTAAATCCACAGGGAAGCTCGTCCAGCTCACCAAATTTTAGTGAGATGGCACTGTACGAATCCTTGTTATCATTTTTTGGCCACTGTTTCAAATCAACATGTTTCACCAGATATCCAGATTTGTCTTTAGACGCAATCGATAAGCAAAAATCTCTAACTACATCATGCACTTTCACCTCTTCCTCCCCTTCACTGGATGATAGTAAATAACAAAGTTTCAGATCATCCACAATCGAATTCACTCTATCTCTGGTTTGGGACAGTGTCTCAGTATTTTGAAACAGTTCCAGCCCCCTTGCATATCTAACCAAACATTCAATTGAAATACTTTGATCTTCAGCAAATAGAGAGCATAGCAAAAGTAAGGACCTGGCATCATCACTTTCCAAATAGTTGTAGCTCAACTCTATTCTCGAGTAAACCAACTCGTGCATTCCTCTGAGGGTCACTGTAGAACATTGTAGTTGTTGAAGTGCATCTCTCCATTTATGTGGCATTTTATTTTTCAGTGCTTTGCCAACAGTCACCAGAGCTAGAGGTAAGCCTCCACATTCCTTTGCAATTTCAGCTGCTTTGCATTCAACTTCAGTTGTATAATCAGAAATGTCTGCAGCATGCTTGAAAAGTTGCCATCCTTCTTCTTTAGGCAAAACTTTGACTTCGTATTTCCTTTGGGCTCCCATGTCTCTGCATACATCTTCATGTCGTGTTGTAAATAGAATTTTCAATCCCTTGCAATCATGCGCTAATGGAATTCCTATTTTTCCCAAATCAATTTCTTTCCAGACATCGTCCAATATTAAGAGAACTCTCTTATTCTCATGCGTAAGTCTTCTATAAAGTCGTTGAGCTCTCCCACCTTCTGTCTTCTCTTCAATTCTCAAATCAAGTTTTTCAGCAAGTTGATCTTGAATTTTTATTATGTCTGCTTCCTGAAATACAACTGCCATTGCAACCTCATCAAATAATTTCTCATCGTTGACTTGAGTGGCTATTTCATTCACCATCGTTGTCTTACCTACTCCAGGCATGCCACAGATGCCAATTATGCTGATATCTTTGTCCTTAAGAGCATCCAAGATTTCCTTCTTAGTAGATATCCTTGTTTCAAAACCCTGAAAGTCATGATGGGGTGTTTGGTTTGGCATCGGCCCCAATGGTGTAGGATAGCTCACCCTCTCAAATAAACCTTCCACTTGGAGCTTAACAATCACAGAAGCCTTCTTCGTGGCATTCCTGCCCAACCAGTAACAAGTCTTCAATTTCGAATATCTAAGGGATAGAGACTCCATTCCAGGAATTTCTGCAACCCTCAATACTTCTTCTACTTGTTCCATTAAATTATCGACCTTGTGAAGCCATGCCAAAACACGTGGTTTAATATCTTCGGCATTATTTTTGGCTCTGTAAACCATTGCTTGCACCTCCATTCTCATATTATTAAGATCTTGCACTCCATCCCTCAACTTCTGAATTTTATTTTTGTAGAAGATCAAATACTTGATTCGGCTCCAAATTGGATCAACTGCATATTCTGTGAGCTTCTCAGCAACCGAAGAGCCTATCTGCTCAGCCATTATCATACGTTTCTATTGTATCCCTCTTCTTTTGTTTTTCGCAAGATAAATTTTTTTCTCCAATGAGTCTAATACAGCACTTGCAGCTCCCCTTAGAAAGTACTAGCAGAACTGGAAAAGTTCATCTGCAGCTCAATGAAAGGCGTTTATTAAATAATTAAAATTATTAACTAGAATATATTCACAAATATTTGATACTTTTCTCCTTATATTTTGTCTCCAATTCATAAGTTCCCTATTTTCATATTCTAAGAATGCGGTGCACACAAACACTAAAGGGTTACTTTCAGTAATCAACAGTAAACCAAGAAAAAGAAAGAAACAATTATTGCAGGTAAATAATCAGTAGTTTGATTATTTTATGCGAAAAAGTTCCTTGTTCATCAAGAATTCATGATAATGCTTTCCATAGAAGATGAAAATATAGACCAATTTACAAGAGTTTGGACTACTCGAGTTGGAACCTCAAATCTTAATATGTTATTAGAGCTCATTAAGCACAACAAGCAATTCGATACTCAATAAAATAAAAAAAATAAAAAACACGTTAAAAACATAGATTAAATAAGAGTTTGGGCTACTCCTAATGTGACCTTCTAAGATGAAACCCAAATCTTGACATCCATCTCTAATTAGTATATTCATTCTCATCCAGTGGGTGAAGAAACTATATTAAGATGAAATGAAATACCCTTGAATAGTTGAGAAAATTGCACTCTAACATAAACAGAGAAACAAATATTTCAGTTCAACAGTCCAAGAATAATTTAGATGCTAACTCTTATGTGCAATTTGCAAATATCTGGTTGATAATGGAAAATTAATGGAATCACTAGATAAAAATAAGACCAAAATCAGACATACCTATGTAGGATCTGGTCCTTCTTGACGACTGGGAAATGGAGAGAAGATGAAGTTGCAGTGGTTGGAACCTCAATATTTTTGGGGTCAACGAATGAAGTCAATGCCGTTCTTGCTGGAACTCATTATTGAAAAATGAATAAAGCTAGGCGAACATGGTACATGTGACATGTCCTTGAACTAGGGAAACCACCAGAATAAAAAATGAAAAAAAAAACCCGTCCACCCCTGTGCGTTGTGTGTATCTGGTGATGTTATGTAGTTACTTGTCTATGGTTTAGACCATTTTTCACTAATAATTATATTCTGTTTGCGATTATGGAATATTGCAAGTAAAATTATTAACTAGAATATATTCGCGAATATTTGATACTTTTCTCCTTATATTTTGTCTCCAATTCATAAGTTCCCTATTTTCATATTCTAAGAATATAGTGGTGCACACAAACACTAAAGGGTTACTTTCAGTAATCAACAGCAAACCAAGAAAAAGAAAGAAACATTTATTGCAGGATTTAATCAGTAGTTTGATTATTTTAAGTGAAAAAGTTCGTTATTCATCAAGAATTCACGATAATGCTTTCCATCTCTGATTAGTATACTCATTCTCATCCAGTGGGTGAAGAAACTATATTAAGGTGAAATGAAATACCCTTGAATAGTTGAGAAAATTGCACTAACATAAACAGAGAAACAAATATTTCAGTTAAACAGTCCAAGAATCATTTAGACGCTAAATGTTATGTGCAAATATCTGGTTTATAATGGAAAATTAATGGAATCACTGGAGAAAAATAAGACCAAAATCAAACATACCTATGTTGGATCTGGTCCTTGTGGACGACTGAGAAATGGAGAAAAGATGGAGTTGCAGTGGTTAGAACCTCAAAAAATATTTGGGGTCAACAAATGAAGTCAATGTCATTCTTGCTGGAACTCATTATTTTATTGAAAATAAACATGATATGGCCCACTTACTTGTCTATGGTTTAGACCATTTTTTACTAATACTAGTTTTCACCCCGTGCTTTGCTCGGGGTGTGTTCTATTGAAGGTAATATTAGCGTCTTTAAAAATAATATTAACAAAATTTACAAACACTTATTTTTTTAGACAAAAAAATTGCGCAATATTCACTTCGCACAGTGTCACTCTGCCCAAGTGCGGAGTTCAGATAAATTTCAATTTTTTCAGATTGGTAATTATATAAGAAATAAGTAATAATATATAAAATTAAATTACGGAAAAAAAAGGGTGTGTGGAGTTGAGTTGAACTCTGCATAATGCGGAGTTGTACTCCGTATTGTGCGGAGTTACTCCGCACAAGGGCAGAGTCACTGTGTCATACTCCGCATTGTTCAGAGTGACTCCGCACAATGCATAGTCATACTCCACATCGTGCGGAGTTACTCCGCATAATGCAGAGTCATACTCCAATGCGGAGTGACTTTCATTTTTTTTTTTACAGTTTTCAAAAAAAAATGAAAGTCACTCCGCACAATGCGGAAGATGACTCCGCACATACTCCGCATTGTGCGTAGTGAATTTCATTTTTTTTTTTACAGTTTTCAATTTTTTTTTTAAGTGCTAACAAAGAATATATAACACTGAAATCATCAACCTCGTAATATTTAAATTAGAATCTAATCGCAAAGCATATTTAAAACTCATTAAATAATAAAGCGTAAACACAATAAAGATTGGAAGATTTAATCAGCATAAAAAACTTACCATATCCTGAAACTTCTCCCAACTTGCCCGGCACTACGATGATCATCACGTTGTATAAGACATGTATATGCAAACTTAATTCTATTATATAAACTAACGTTGATACCCAAGATTTATTTTAAAACTTGGTTACAATGAACTTAACGGCAGAGAGACGGTGAGAAGTCAGAATATTTGATGTTTTTGAAGTGTGTTATTCAATGATTTGTTGTAATGTTCCTCTAGATTTAAGAACTAAAAACCTCATTTTCTAGCATTTTGTAGGAACAATATCAATTCATGACCAATGCCTCTTTCATTAACTTAATATTTTTTTTTTTCAATCACATCCTTTTTTTTTTCTCACTTTTACTACCATTATACCATATCTTCTGAATTTAAGTTTTGGTACATATGTTATTTCAACTTTTTGCTCCTATATCGTATGGTTTTTTGACCTCCATATAACTTTACATTTTTTCCTATTTTATATTAAGTGTTTATGTATTCTTCCCCAGCATTTTCCATTTCTTTCCCATTATTTTTCATCTAAGAAATTTTATCATTCAGAATGTTTTGAGTTTACTCATTTGGTAATTAACAAGTCTTCTTTCTTTCATCATAATTGACAGAACCAGTACCTGGACTGTGGCTTTTAGACCAAAAGCCTTCACAACCACAATGATGTTTGGATTACCCGCCCACTTCAAAACTTGTTCCATTATTAACTCCTTCTCCTCCGTGGAATAAACTTTCATTCCTGGAATGATATGTCGGCTTAATAAAATGATACTACGCTTTATTTTGGAGAGAGAAAAAGCTGAAGAAAAAGAACAGAAAGAAAATGAATGAAGCAAGAAGCATTAGTTCTTTATGAACCAATCATTTTGTTATAGAGATAATAAAATATCCCATTTTCTCTCTTTTATTGGTCAAGCCCAAGAAGATTGAAGTCACTGCAGTGATGGAAGTTAGTAACAAGGAAGCTTTATGATGGGAAATCATATCTTGAAGAAGCAAAGGGGAAAAAAATAAAAATAAGGCAACTAAGAGAGAGAGAGAGAGAGAACAAATAATAACAAATGGAAAGGTAAGGTTTTCATATTTACCAATAACAAAGAGAACTTTCAATCTTAATGAACTTTTCTCATCTATAGATGCCAGTGTTTCCTATTTAATACTGATATCTTTGCATTGAGTTATAATTTAGACACTTCAAGTACTCTTCATAATTTGTCAAATAAAGCATTCAATTGTGCCCAATACACAGGTTGGCTTTTCTCAATCACATTTTGTAGAAATATTCGTGTTCAAGTGACGATAGCAGAATTGATCGCAGATAACAAAGTCAGGCTGATCATGAACTGTAAAACTTTAAAATCTTGAAAATAATGGTTTGATCTTCAAACTCCAGTACAACATATTTCATTGAATTTTGAAATCCAGGCCAAAATGAGCTCATGTCTGATTTAAGAGCAAACTAATAGAACACCATTAATGGCGTCAATAATCAAGAACAGCTGCAGTAACCACAGTGATCTCGCCTTTATCCAACAAATCATAAAATGCCCGAACTTTTCTCTGCTCGTTCCAATGATGCATCTTCCATACACTACCTGCTGCACAACCAAGCACGGTTCCAATAACTATCTCATTCACCGTCCTTTCAAAGTAGCATGGGCGACCCTACTGCCAGCCATTTAACTTCTTGCTAGAAGTCTACAAATCCTGCAAATAACACCTTATATTTTATTACAATTAAAAGCATTTCGCAAGTTCCACAAAACAAAACTAATTTAAAGCAGCTAAAAAAAACTGTCTCCAAAATGTTAACCCATAAACAAATGTCTCCAAAATGTTAACCCGAGAATCAAGTGATAGAGCAGTGGCAAAGACAAAGGTTTAAATATGTAATCACTAAAGGGATCATGCAGTGGCAATAACATTTTTTCTTAATATGCAATCACTAAGCTAGCTAGGCACAAGGCAAGCACTAACTGAAGTTATTTTCTGAGATTCAAGCTCATTATGTAAGAAATGAAAGATGGTTGGTTTTAATAATTTATATCTAGTAGGTTGTACTCTAATAGCTTAATCTTATACATGTCATATAGGTGTAGTTAATTGTATCCAGGCTATTTACCATTCAACTGGCTAGAAGACATTTTGAGATAGCTAAAATCATAATATAGGTCTACATGATTAGAGATTCACTTAATCGTAGCAGTCAAACGTGGGTTATATCTTCCTCTAGAAGAAACAGTCATGTCAGCTTTATCTACTTTTGTACTTAAAAGTTGCAATGCTATTTACAATGTCCAAAGCGTTTCTTTCACCATTTTTTTTATTAGAGTACTGTCTTAAAATTAACAGAATGAGAGAGATTGATGTCCAGCCGAATGATCTTACAAAGTGTTTGACCCAAAATAAACAAGTGAGGACCAAAAACTTGCTCGGAAAATTTTATTTCAAGCATGCAATATGTTGTTTCCAACAGTATATAAATTTACTGAGAAAGAGGCATGATATTGAATACGCAAGAGATTTTAGTTATAGAGGATATCTCAAAACATGAGGACTTACTTCTTCATTGTCTACTCCAACCAAGAAAAATAATGATGCGTAGCGCCTATACACAATTTTGTAGTTCCGATGCTTGACAAACGAACACTGTTCAAAGAATAAGTAAGCAATCACAATAAAACATTAAAGTCCACAAACGGTTTAGCATCTTCAATAAAAGAAAAGGCCAGTTTAATCTGTTCATTTTCATTTGGGTATTGTTCTAGGTTCATATCCCTTCGAAATAGAAATTCCAATTTTTACAATCTTCCAATTTTTTCAATGTTTTCTTCGATAAAACATTTTTGTTTGGTGGTTCTCCTTATAGGTTATTTCATCTTTGTTATCTCCTATGCGATGCTCCCAAGTAAAAACATTGTTTTTTTTTTCCCTGTTTTGGGTTTTGCAATAAATGAGAGTTACAAGCTGAGAGGAGAGTGAGTTCATCAGTGGACTTTAAGCAATTGATTAAGGGTTTCGTCTTTGGATCGGGAGGCGATCAGACCCAACACCACGTGAATCGAGAGTGCTGGGCGCCATTGTATCTAATTCATTAGTTTTCAGTAAATCTACCTCCGAAATTGACAGCCTATCACAAAATTTCATATGGGTCTGCAAGAAAAGTAGGGATAGTAATAAGATGATGCACAATTGATGCAGCATTTTCTGTAGTATCGCCGAACAAAGTAAGATACATATTATTTGGGGGAGGGGAATGGGATCCAGTGAATTGGTCATATTGAATTTGCACTTAAGGAAACACCTGAGTTTGATCTTTTAGGCATCTTTTTGTCAAAAAATTCTTTGCTCAAACAAAAAGAAATACCTACTTCAAGTTCAAAAGCTTGTGAACGTTCAACAGATAGTTGAAGAGAGAGCATTGATGTTGGGTGGCAAACAAAAAAATTAGGGTTGATGATGGTGATGATGGCCAACTCATTCGTTTAAATGTCGACTCTCATTCTTCCCTCTTGGGTCATCTGAGGATTCCAATTTTGCAGCTGATTTTGGGGAAAAATTTTGTAGATTTGATAGAAAAAGAACCATGGGGTTAGGAAAATTAAAAAATAAAAATAAAAACTTGAAGGCTCCGTATTGCTCCGCATAATGCGGAGCACGAACTCAGTATTATGCGGAGCACGCTCTGCAGCGATGCAGAGCTGGTGCTCCGTATGCTCCGCAGAATACGGAGCATTAACTAACAACTGATCATAAGAAAGAGCTCAACATTCACAGTTTTGGAAAAATCAAGTTGCATGACAACAGGATAATTACTCAATAATGTGAACTGCATTGTATAAATAATATGCGGCATGACAACAAAAAAAGAGAGTAAAGAATCCACAAAAATAAATAAATAAAATGATTCATCTATCTAAACAAAATAGATAAAAGCTCAAAAGTCACACCAAGAGAACAAACAAGTTACGCTACAATAGATGACTTAGCTCAATCAGATAGATTAAAAATATGCACTTTTTCAAAATTCCACCAAGTATTTATTTTGAAATTATCTAAGATAATCATAATCTAACCACATCACAATTACAATTTGCATTCTCAGCGAACTTGTAACCTTACAAATTCCCAGCTGGTAGCTTTGAAGATTAAATTCGATAACTCAACTTTTATAACTATATACTAAACTTCAATAGGACTCTTTAGATTTAGATTTCACAGAGCTATTATTGAAGAGAGATGCCAATGAAAAATCACCATGAATAATAGAAAGATCACTTTGGAAGGTAACGCTTGTCTTTCAGGTTTTCGAGTGATATGTTTTTCCCAGTGTAATAAAACTTTACTACAAGGTGTCCAATTTATATCAACTTGAGGAACAGACTACTACGCCAATTTAGAGTGATATATGACAAGAAAAATCTAGTAAGCAAAATATAGATACATTTTCACAAAAAATATAATAGGACAGGGGGCAATGCCAAACCTCCGTTTAGGTCTAGGTAAAGAGCCTAACAACTCTAGCCTACACCTAAATGGATTTTTTGCCAAAAATAAAATATCAATTATACAGTGCAGACAGATACAGTGCAGACGGATATCAAGAGTTTGGTTGAGTTGGTTCACAGTCATATGCTAATATGCATTAACTTTTGAGAAAGTGAGTAATGATAGAAGTCAAGACATTGTTCAAATCAGGATGAAAAAAGTAGTAACTCATAACTTGCACATTCAAATATATACTTGAGTAGCACCAACTTCTCAACAAGAAATGCAGCAAGCGGGAAAATTGGGAAACTCAGGCTGCAAAACAGAACAAGAAGAGTTATCATAACAAAAGACTTCACTGATAAATTTTAAAAAATAATAATAAAATAAAACTATGTTTTTCTTACACCTATCACATGATTAAAAATGTTCAGAATATGTTACCAGCACATTAGAAGTGGTCAATCCTTCAGTGATGTTGAATTAAACCAAAAAGCCTGAATTGATCAGCCAGCCATACTGCAACCACATAAAAGATTACCTCCTAAGCTCAACTACTCAGACAGTAATAACAGGCATGTAAATCTTCCAATAAAGATATGCAATAAACGTCAACCACTTCTAACTAATAAAAGATAAATATAGTATTAGTGATGATTATATTAACTATCCCCATAAATCAAAAGGTGCAAGGCAATTCCAAGATGAAGAGGCCTGCATGACTCTGCCACAAGATACCAATTAACATTCTGAAGTCCATGACAACTTCATTCATGGAAATAGTTTACTAAATAACTCCACAAAGAAATAATTCCACACCAGTATATCTAGAACCAAGACCAAAACAATATGAAATTGATATCACAGCATCAGGTTGCATTATTTAACATGTTGTAGATTATATGTCACTATCTCAAGATATAATTTTACAATTATATGACCAACATCAGTTCAATATAATCATTTTTTTGTGTTTAAAAGATGGTGCATGAGTATGGGGCAAATATCAAATGTCTGTGGTTCATACATGTAATTGATATGATATATATCATCCTCAACCTCCAATACAAGGTTGTTGATTTTCAATGTGACATACGTTTTTTTCTCAAGAATACATAGAGTCCATAAGATGCAGAGAGTTTCTTCTTAATTGCTCAACTTCCACACCTAGTAAAGCCATATAATCTATCCACTTCTTAAATGAAATCGAATTCACCAAGATGAGCCCCATCATCTCCAAGACACGGAAGACAATAGGAAAAAAAAAAAAGAGCATGCCTCCCACAGCACAAAAGGAAAAAAAGAGAAACTCTCATAAGGCTACTTTCTCACCCCATTTACATTTCATAACTTCTCCGGTACGCCCCCGTCTCCCAAAAAATGACAAAACAACACAAAGAAAGGTCAACTCTTATCAGATTCACCTAGATGAATCACGTCATCTCCAAGATACAGAACCCAATAGGAAAAAAGTGCACACCTCCCTCAGCACAAAAGCTAAAAAGAGAAACTTCTCATAAGGTTGCTTTCTCACCCTTTTTGAATTTCATTACTTCTCGAGTACACCCCCCACCTCAGAAAATGACAAAACAACACAAAGAAAGGTCAAATCTGTATGGGCATACCATAAATACGACAAATGCCACTAGAGAAAACTTCATAATTTAAATTACAACTTTTACACAACATCAACAACCCTGTAGAATTTTCTTCCTCGTACTATCTTCTGAATGAAAGCAATGGCTGAATGAAAGCAATGGGACATCAAATGAGTCAACGAACAATTCAGGACCGTAAGATAGCTTCTGAAATAAACAGTCTCAATAACCCAGTGATGATCTTTGCGTTCTGAAATTTTAAACCAGATTTCAATCTAATCTGTAAACAACAAACAATTAAATGAGCAACAGATGGATGCACTTTTATTTTCTAAGTGTTGAATTTCAAACGATGGTTTAATATATAATGTTAGTATGCCAACAAATAAGGAGATGTCTTTCATAAGTATTAAAATCCACACATGTTCTACCGAAAATGATAAAGAAATTGTCAAATTTCATGAGCTACTTAAAATTACACCAGGAACTTAAACAACAAAAGAGATGAAAAGTAATTAATTTAAAGTAGGTTGCAGAGAAAAAAAAATTGAAAACAAATCTCTACCATACCAATTCGGTTTCCATTGTAGAAGCGGTGTAAACAGCGAAAAACAAACTTCCCCTACGAAAAATCCCAAAAATTGTGAATACCCAGATCACAGACTCGCAGACCCGACTTCATAAGAAGAAAGAAACCGGAAATAGTAGAGGATAAAGCTGTAAAATTGGTGAAAAAGAAAAGCCAAAAAAATTTGAAGAACCTTGAGCAGATTTAAACGGAATTCCCAAATTATGGAGAATAAACAATCCCTCGATCAAAGCCTCCCCACTACGAACTCTGCACTGTCAGCCGCACCATAGCACACACAACAACCACTGCCCATGTCGATTTCTGATGAAGCTCCGAAGCTCTCTCGAAAGCTCCGCATTATGCGGAGTGCGAGCTCCGAGTAATTCGGAGCTCGTGGAGCACTCATGCGCTTCGAATTATTCGGAGCTTTGCGCTCCGCATGCGGAGTGTGCACTCCGAATTATTCGGAGCTTGTGTTCTGCATGTACTCCATATGCGGAGCTCTCTTCACAAGCAGATTTGAATAACAATACAGAGACACAAAGGGCATAACGCGGACATATGGGGCACTCTGTGTGTTTTTGATGGAGTACAAAGAGTAAATAAATAAACAATAAATATTTATCCATGTTTTATAGCACAT
>CAIGRF010318018.1:18312-32246 GCA_903798235.1 Fraxinus ornus | reverse complement strand
AACTTCAATTTTTTTTACTAATTCAGGATGTCATTTGAATAGACCAAAATTAATTATTTACAATGAAGAAAATGAGAATTTAATAAGGGGTTAAGACGAATAAAATAGAATTTTGGGGTTTAGTTTTCAATTATGGGAATTACTAAATATTATATAAAATAGAAAATAAGGAACTTGATAGTAATTTTGACTTAGTGGAGCACTATATAGAACTCATTTTCATTTTATACAAACAAAACCCTAAACCACCGATACAGAGAAATAAAGAAGGAAAAAAAAGAAGAAAATGGAAAGAAAAAAGAAAGAAGAAAAAAAAGGTAAAACCTAGCGCCGCCTCCTTTCTCCACCTTCTCGGCGACGACGCTATATTTATAAAGAGCAAAAGTGAAAAAAAGAAGGAAGAAGAAGCAAAAACGACGAAGTATCCGGTTGAAACTTGGAGGATCCGATACATATTCCATACTCATACCTATGTCGTGTCGTGTCGTGTCGTGTCCTGTCTTGTCATGTCCTGTCCGATACGAGTTCTCCAACTATTTCAAAGAGTCCGAGTATCACAGGTCTAAGGTCATGCTTGTTTTTTCATAGCCGCATTATACGATCCTTCTTTAGTGATCAAATGTCCTCGTTGGACACTTGACACTTTGGCGTGGGTATGGAATGTGCCATGTGGATCCTTAAAATGATAATTTTCAACGAACTAGACACTTGGACAGACATCTTGTGATGACTTAACGATCCAAGTACCACTAAATCATAAACTAAAACTAATTTAAAGAGTATTCAACACAATTATATAAATTATTAAAGCACTTATCAAACTTCAAATAAGTAATGAGTTTAATAAATTAACTTGAAATGAGAAATATTTTAAAATATTTAAAATCAAATGAAATAACAATAGTTTGACAATGTAATAATTTTATTATTGAACCTTTTGCCACCAAAAGCCATCTCCATGCTGACCGCCTCGAATCATCAATTATCTGAAAGTAGAGACATAAATGGGTGAAAATAATTCTCAATAAGTGTATGTGGATAATGGATTCCTATATGTGTTTCTACGAAAAATTCATAACTTGATAAGGAGACACAAAAATTAGACCGAACTTAGGTGGTGCTAAATTCTCGTGCGTAGCGCTACTAAACGCCAGTCTGAATAGAACATATGTAATATGGACCAAAACATAAAACATAGCCATAAAATATTACATACATAAATATTAGCCATCATAAACATAAAACACAACTTACCTTTCACTGGACAATTAAAAAAAATAGAAGGGGTGATTATTGCGGAGAGATCCTTGAGCTGCGTGTGGAGTTAGTGTTTACGTGTGATTGTATAAGTATACGACTATATTTAATACAAAAAGAACAAAAGAAAGAGCATAGAGACAAAGTGATAGAGTTAGAGAGGGAAAGTGTGTAAATAGTTGGTGAGGGGTAGTTTAGTGTTTGTTTTGTCTCCTATTTATAGTGTAAATTCTTGGACCATGAGTAGAAAAGTGAAAGGAAATTGCTAGATATTAGGCATGGTCAATGTATAAATGGTGTATTGTCATGAAAAATGTCAAATCAATACTTTTAATCATATGTTCAAATCAATTGACTTGACTTAAAACTTGGTGTAAATAATGCATGTGGTTAAATCAATTACTTTTATTTACGTGGTCAAATCAATTATATTGGCTTAAAATGTAGTGTAAATAATGCACGTGGTCAATAAATCATCTTTAATCAAGACCAATTGGCATATTTACATATGTTTTACGTATGATTTCATCTAAATTCCAAAATAACTCTCCACTTAGATCCTCAAATTAGTGGTCATTAACCATAAGGTTATTGGACTAGGCCAATAACCAATAAGGTCATTAGACACTAATAATAGCGCACTTATGTTCTAAATTTAAATCTAACAACTAGTAATAAAAATTTGGGACGTTACGCATCTGTGTGTAACACACTTATCCAATCATCATAGCGCTGATGTGGTGAATATTGAGAGATGAGTGGAACATTCTAGCTATTAACGGACACTAGTTCTCTACTAATATTAGCTCTCGCTTTCCACCCATCTCGTGGCAGTAGTCCAAACCCTACAACATATCGATTCTCTAGACTATGTTTACTGATGATGTCAGTATTGCAAAGCATAATCCTTTTGTGATCGCTCACCATATAAAGCAGGCTTGATGTTAGGAAGTTTCATCTCTACCTAAACATCATATATGGTTTATTCACTAATGACATTCACATAACTATGATAGACTCCAAAAATATGCATATGTTTGAAAATAGTTGAAAGTTTCCACAATTGAATGGATGATTATGAATTTACTTGAGATATACGAATGGGGTGAGCCTGTGTAAATTTATATGCCTTTATCATAATATGTATATATATATGCATCTAGTTGGTAATTCTAAGAAGCACGGATACTTATAAACTCATTACGTACCCTCTGATACGTATCCAAACTCCGATACCCTTTGATACGTACCGAATACATTTTTTTAATTATTTTCTATTATTTTCTATTTTTTAATTTTTCGATACGTATATGATGCGTGTTTTTTATTATTTTAAAATTTTTAATTATTTTCGATATGTTATGACACGTGATGGAGAATGTTATTGGTGAGATTGCTTCTACCACTAATCGGAATAATATCGATTCATAGACCTGATAGCTACTACATGGTTCACGTGCATCTGTATTTCAAAGCATTCTTTTAAAACTTCTTGTGCAACCTTTTTCTTCATCTTTCTGCTGAAAGAAATTGGAGTACATGCTCTTTTGTGCACTCTATGAGAAGAAATAAAATAATTCTACAACGAGTTGATTTTATTCATATTAGTTTGTGTCTTTTTATCAAAAGAATTAGATCTCTATTCAAAAGAATAATCTAAAATGTGGGACATTGCCGAAAATTCATATGATATTCTTGAAGGTGTTGAATTGCTCAAGATTACTAATCTATCATTAAACGAGCCAGAGTTGGAGAGTTATTTTTAATGATAATGAAGAATCTAATGTTGATGATGTTAAAAAAATGAAGTTAGGACAAGTAAGGATTAAAATAAAATGCTTTAATATTTTATTTTATTTTTATTATTCTGCTTATGTTTTAATGTTTTATTATATTAATGAAATTATGTTGAATTTTATAACATGTATTCGTGTATCCTAATTTTTTTCTTAAAAATGTCATATCAACGTACTTGTATCGTACTATATCGTATTCGAACTATGTATACGTATCCGTGCTTCTTATGTTGGTATTTTTGATCTGCAGTTCACAGGGCTGCAATTTCATTATTGCTTTTATATTTGAAAATGTACCTTTAGATATCTTTTAGTTTAGTTTCTTTTTTATATGCAATTACAATTGTTATTACTCTGTGATAAAGTTTTTCCTTTTATAAATCAAGGAAAAGGCATCCTTTACGGCATTAATGTATTGTTGTTGTTGGTCTCTTCTTGTTTTAGTGCAGGCTGTGCAAGCCATGGTCCAACAAGCAATGCAATATATTGACCAGACACCAGATCTTGACACTAAAATCGAGCTAATTAAGACGATTAACAGTGTATCTGCAGAAAAGTTGATTGTTCATGCATGAATGCTTGCAGACCTGTATCCATTTTCCTTATTTCCAAGTCTTTGGTTTTAGGCTTTACATCTTAAATGGCCAAAATATCTGGCAGATATATGTTGAGATAGATAGATCTCGCTTGATAAAGAAGCTTGCCAAGATTAAAGAAGAACGAGGACTTATAGCTAAGGCTGCCGATTTGATGCAAGTTGCGGTCAGTGGATGAGAATTTCTTTCAGATGGACTTCTAGATCTTCATGTTTTTTCATTCATAAGTAGCATGCCCAGTTTTTCTTCCTTCCTGTGGCTTCCTAACAGTGTTCAGCTACAGGTGGAGACCTTTGGTGCAATGGCAAAAAAGAAAAAATTGCATTCATACTTGAGAACAGGTATGTGGCATTTTCCCTTTCCCTTAAACTATTCTTGCAACGTTGTTTGGAATTGAGAACTTTGGCACACATGATGAGATACTTATTCTTTAAATTATGTAGGTTCGTCTGTGTTTAGATCGCCAGGATTATGTACGTGCACAAATACTCTCTCGAAAGATCAGTCTGAGATTTTTCAAAGTTGATGCTTCAAAAGAAAAGGAAGAAACCTAAAGAAGGTGAAAGTATTGTAGAAGAAGCTCCTGCTGATATTCAATCACTGTCAGATTTGAAGCGGATCTACTACCAATTAATGATTCGGTAGGCATGATCCTAGTATTCTCTATTCCTCTATCTTTCCGTTACTAGTGTGGATTTAGTGTTGAATGTCTTTAATAGAATACAATTGCTCACAGAGAGAGTTCATTTGCATGCATGCATCCATGCACACATCTGCAAACTTCCACTAAGACCGACAAATAAATGGGGGGAGGGAGGGTGATACTGTGACATATAGGTCGTTACGTGTAAATAGGTTAATTCATGTTTTGTTGATATCTTCTCTGAAGAACCATCAACTGATAGGTCAAATGTGACGTGGTTTATTTTTTTGTCATTCTGTTTTGATCCCTTTAATATCCACAAAATCCATACGGTTCATATAAATTAACATCAGATACATATTCTATAGCATATCCTCCAATTCAGTGTTATAATCTTGTTACCATTAGGGCTCTGAAACTTAGAAATTTAAGTTTGACAAGCATATCTAAATTCAGGCATGGTAATTATTAGTGACATCAAGTCAACAAGGTTGTCCTGATAAAGCAGATTGATTTTAGATGTAAATAATTAGTATATGTAAGTGTTGAATGCGTCTAGAATACACCTAAAGAGAGTTATCATACACAAGTAGGATGAGGCTATGTCTGTCACTAAACACAGGTGTATGGAGCTATATAAATCACTTTCTACACGTTTCCGACATATCTTCCTTGATAACATGGTTGAAAATATTTGCTATCTTCGACCCTGATTTTATGTCAGTTTATCTCGGTGCTCATGGTTCAATTTTAGATGTTCCTTTTGTTTCATTAATGTCTGCTGTATACCTCCCAGACTTATTCATGTTCATATGGTGTCGGTACCACCACTCACATAGCAATGACTACCTTGAAATATGCACCCAGCACAATGAATACCAGTAAAGAATCTCTTCTTATATTTTCCTTGATTTGTCTGTCATCTTCATCCCAGTTGACTTTAGGGTTATGTATATTTCAACAGGTGTTGAGAAAAAATATGCTGGTACTTGGTCTTGGCACAGTATGATCCTATGCAGTCTAGCCTTCTTAACTCAGCTCTGGAGGATAAGAATCCTTTAAAAATTTCTCATTTCAGGTTAGCCCTTTATAACTCTTTTAAGGTTTCCTTTTAATTTATTTTCCTTTCCAGCATTATGTTATTAACTTATATTGTTACTTTCACTTACCCCGTCATAAGGTTACTGTTGAAACAATTAGTCACCATGGAGGTCGTCCAGTGGACAGCTCTGTGGAACACATTCAAAGATGAGTTTGAGAATGAGAAGAACATGCTTGGTGGCTCTTTGAGTGAAAAAACAGCCGAAGATCTTAGACTGAGAGTAACAGAACATGTAATCCTTAAACCCACTTTTCCAGTCATCTTATTTCAAAAATCTACAACTTTATGCTTGAATCAAACTGTCCATACTGTGGATTCATTGTCTGAGTGTCGCATCTCTGACAAGGGTACTTGAAGATCCATGCAGAGTTGCATGTAGCAATTTAGATTTGTTTATTGTTTCTAAAATTTGTATACTCTTTTAAGAGATCGTTTTCTTGCAGAACATCATTGTCATCTCAAAATACTACTCATGGATAACCTTGAAGAGAATGGCAGATCTACTGTGTCTTCGCATCCAGGTCAGGCTTCATAAATGTCCCCTTTTTGTGATTTCTGATAGAGCTATTGATTCCAAGTATTCTTTTAACTTCTTAATGGTATATGTAAGTATTTTTTTCTTGCTGGATTTTTTTATCAAGTTTGAAGTTACTGGAAAATTATATTATTTAATCTTTTTCTTGAAGCTCTCTAGGGGCATGTTTGATGCATATTATTGAGGAAAGAATGTATTTTAAATAGTAATACGATGAAAAATATATGATTAAAAAGTAAGGAAAAGTTATTGAAGTGATGAAAAATATTATTTTATTGAAGATTGTGTGGTTGAAAATGAGTTTTGAAAGTATGTGTGTCAAACAGGGGCTAGTTAAGATTCATATTGGATGCCTTATAATTGAATTTAATTAGCGTTTGGGAATTCTTGGAATTAGTTCAGGGATGTAAGATGTAACTAGTGAATTATAACATGTTCTGTTGTTAATATAATTGTGTCCCTCTTAGAAATGCTCCTAGCCTTGTAAATCTAAAAGCGTGTGGGAAGTGTTCATAAATGGTTTTATTTATAAATAGATAGAAATGTGTTGTAGATAAGTGGGTAATACTTGTGGGTCTCACGAAATATGTGGATAAAAATTGATTTGACTGTCTATAAACAATTTATAAACACTTGCCAAACATATGCTAAATGAATTGCATGGCGTTCAGAAGTTCCATCTGTGAATGTATATAAACAGATAAGAAATATACGGAAGAGACTGGTTTTTAGTTTTTCATAGTACCCTGTCATTCAAATGGTTGCTGGGTTCGCGTGGCTCATTTTTGGGCATGAAATTGGCTAGAGTATAGCCATCTAAGCTGCACCTGTGTGATATATTCCATATACTGAGTGAAACAAGATTGACTTAAAAAACCATAACCCTACCAAAATCTTCTAGTGAAGCGAACTTTTCGTGACTAGTCATAAAAAGCATGGGTCTGAAGTCCGTTTCAAAGTTTGCTTTTCTTTGTCTATTTAACTTCTTCCCCTTGGTTTTATCCGTATTTATTTTATTCCCTAGTCTTTTCTTTCTGTATGATAATAGTTCCAAAGCGTTTTTACCTTAATCTTCTCTGCATCATCAGGTTTTTATTTCCACAAAGCTGCATTGAAAGTTTAAAATGATGATACTGACTAGTGAAGGTCGAGAGGTCATGTTAGCTTCTTGTTTTTGTCTCGACTAGTTCCGTTGCGTTAGAGGTGGGACTTTGCTTTTACCGCGGTTGGCCTTGGACTTTCCAAGTTGTTTCTTGTAGTCCTTTGTGATGTTATTACTATTTCACTTATTCATTCATTTGGATATGTACTTCTGTGAAATAGATTGATGATGTTTGTACCAGTTTGTGCACACAGTTAATCCATGATAATCAAGGCTTCTCATTTTTGAGTTTCTCGCTTTGAACTTATGCCAGTAAAATGTTTACAGTTAGTGTATCTTTTGGACTTTGCTCGAGTACGTGGTGCTTGATGGGAGTATTTACGAGTGTCGAACTGCAGTTCAACAATACAAGAACTTGTATCAATCTAGCCACATTATATCCATTTTTCCCCTTCAAATTGATCGACCCATCAAAAATAATGCTAAAAATGACCAACCCAGAAACCAAAAATAAAATGAACTTATATACTAGTCTGATCTGATCAGGTCATCCTGAAGTCTGATGATTTGAATCCAGAGTTGAAGTTTCAGCTCCGCTTCTTCCATTATCCTCTGGCCCAACATTACCCTGTGGATTAGCTGGAAAAAACACTGGAAAAGAAGACAACGACGAGGGTGAAGATGAAAACAATAACTGATCCCATATACTCCCTGCAGGCTGCATTGGAATATCATCAAGATTCATCAGAACTTGTGAGCTGGAGTTCATATTCTGCGTGGGATATTGAACTTGATGAGTGTGAACAATTGGTTCAGTTGAAGTAGGAACTGAAACAAGTTCATTTGGTGTTGGTGATTGTATTTGCTGCAGGAGCCTAACATTCTCTGGAAAGTTTAGTTTTGCTTTATTGCCTCTAAATTTAAGGGCAGCCTCATCATATGCCCTAGCA
This sequence comes from Fraxinus ornus, assembly GCA_903798235.1. Lineage (NCBI taxonomy): Eukaryota > Viridiplantae > Streptophyta > Magnoliopsida > Lamiales > Oleaceae > Fraxinus > Fraxinus ornus. Next base: position 24,265 of record CAIGRF010318018.1, on the reverse strand, counting down.
GCACCCTCTGCAGTGTCAAATGTGCCTAACCAAACCCTAGAAGCTTTGTAGGGATCCCTTATTTCTGCAGCCCATTTGCCCCATGGCCTCTGTCTGACTCCTCTGTATTTTCTTGTTCCATGGGATTCTGTAGTGTCATTTGTGGGAGTGCAGTATGTATATACTGCTTCTGTTGATGTTATGATGCTTGTTCCTGTGCTTGGACCTTCTGCACCTGTGTATCATGCACATTCATGTCAAAGACTAGAACTGGATCAAAGTTCTCAAGGGGTGTGAAAATGGGTCGGGCTAGCCGTTAAAAGAAAAGGATAGTACAGCCGTATTTTTGAGGTGGGCGAAGCCAAGACAAGTTCGCTAAATTGTGCGTTTGCTCTCTGCTTTCTTTTTCTTCTTTTTTTGGGTTCAGGCAAGCTGGTCAAGCATTGCAATCGTGTATGTTTGGTCTATAGTACTCAATAGGACTTATCCATATTATTATTAACAAGTTTTTAACTTAATTATATGTACTATCTAATATCTATCCTCTGTAGCAACCATGTAGGTAATGTGTGAACATATTAGGAGCTTGTTTGGTAGAGATTAAAATTGAAAAAACTAGCTGTTATTGTTGACTTTTATTAGACGAGTGGGACTCAATAACGACTATATTTTCAATTTTAATTAAATTTTAAGCATGACCGAACACGCCCCTACTTTGCCAGGTCCTAGCAGTTGGTAGAGATTAAAATTGAAAAAACTAGCTGTTATTGTTGACTTTTATTAGATGGGTGAGACCCAATAACGATCATATTTTCAATTTTAATTGAATTTTAATTGTTACCAAGCAGACTCTAGTTCAAAATCTTAGATTATAAGGTATAGAAGTTCTTAACTTCAAAATTTTAACGCCACCCATTAATGAAAATTTGGGTATTATGTATTTAACAATGAAAAAAAGTAATTTCTGATAAATGAGAACGTGTTGAAGACAAAATTTGAGTTGCAAAGTTTTATTATTACCAGATGCTATTTCAGAACCTCCAATGGTAAAATCATTATAAGCGCTGCAAACTCTTGCAACTGATTCAGAAACCTGCTCATGACTGCTGCTATTCTCTTCTCTTTTCCTCTTATCTCCAACACCCAAAGAACATGCAGATGAAGAAGAACCACCACTCACTGCCGCTCCGCCACCATCTGCAGGCTGCGCCACCTCTTGGCTCACATTACCCGCTACCACATGGGCCAAAGCCGACACCATTGCTGACATTTCTTCTTCTCTGTTAAATCCTGGAAGTAATGACTCCAACCGATCATTCCTCCTTGTGCTCTGAGAATTGTTTGGTCTTGAATTCGCCACCTTGAACACGCACACGTGGATTCAGAAAGTACAAAATTACCAACTCATAAATGAGAATAGACAATCGTTTTTTTTAGATTTGAACGGAATTAGAACAAGAACAATGTTCATCCAAGAAAGTTGGCAAGAATTTCTTGAACTGAACGTTACATATATAAGCAAGTTGGGAATTGAAATTTTTTATTATATTACAGAATAAATTAATTATAGCAGCCGCCGACTTAAAAGAGTAGACAACAAGCTTCTACACAATGAACAATGGGTCGAATTCTGACTTCTTTTTGGTTGGTACTTATGAAAATTGACTGATAAGTTGGATTGATCTGTTTGAACCAAGTGGGGGTGGCCGAGGAGTGGAGAAACGGTGGATGCATGTTGGGGTAGTGTGGGGGTGGGGTAGTGTGGTCTAAGGTTGGGGTGTGAATTCACACGGTCAAAAACAAAGCTTGGGAATATGGGTTACACGGTTTAGAGTTCTTATGTACGTCGGTGGGGATATGATGGGCTGACATCTTTTGTTCGAATTAGTTAGTTCACGTTGCTAAAGGTATAAATTTGTTTATAAACATTTTAAGGCATAATTATACAATAATGTTTATAAATGCGAGTTTTGTATATGACATTGTGTATACATATTGTAAAAAATATCACTAGTATTTTCAAGCATAGGTGGTGGATCAGTAGATTCATTAGTCTGTTACTATAAAAGACAATATCCCTAATATCGATAATAGGTACCAATTGTCGATTACTAGTCGCAAGTAAGCAATCAGTCACAAAATATATCACTATATAAGTTCTCGTTTTGTCAATCATGAGGAACAATAATTGACCACTAGGCACTTGGCTTCAAAACCCGAACACCGAATGGCACCAAGCCACGATCCATCCATAATTCAAAGAAATCATCAATCCCAACTTCAACAATCAATTGTCAACAAGCAGTGCCGACCTCCAACAATAATAGCAATTGATGTTCTATATCAATCACATCGATAACCCGACCCCTACCATCTATAAGTAATTGCAAACAAATTTCTTTTGAAGTAGATGCTTGAATGTCCACCCATAATCACGTAACTATCCGTCACAATCATCTAATTAATTTTTTAAATAGTATTTCTTTTATTTGTTTCGCAATTATCATAAATTTGATTTGGATCAATAGTCCTGATTTAGCTGTCTTAATTCCAAAGTTTTGATACTCTACTATAATTTTGAGGTGTTAAAATTTAAATAAAATATTTTTATTTTTTAACCGATGAACCTTGTCCACTAAAAATTGGTACAATCAAACAAAGAGTTCCAAGAGAATAAACTTGAACTCGTATAGGGTGGCACGGTCGGTCGAGGTCAAAACATAATATTTGACCAGTAGCTGTACATTATTTGCCATCCATTTTATCAAACACTGTTTGCTACAGTAAATAATTTTCACCACATATTCACTCAATAAAATATTCTACACACAAATCAATAATATTACTTTAATTTTCAACCACACATTCTTCAAAAAATACTATTCATTAATATATTTTTCTCCCATTAATGAGAGACAAACACACCCTAATTAACGGCGGTGTTAACTATTATATACTTTTCTCTTTATTTGCTCACAGTGACGGTGTTGAGATATTTTAGTAAACGTTGACTTTAGTCAAAACTTTATTTTAAAATGTCAATTTATAGAAACAAATGCAAATCGTGCCCCATAAATAATAGATAAACAAAATACAAACACGTGCAACTACTTTTGTTCTTGTAAATTTATTTATTAATATGTAATTGATTTTATTTATTTTTAGTTGAAATAGCAAAATATTATATTCTTGTTTGGTGGGTATTAAAATCGAATTTTTAATAAATTTTGATAAAATTGATGAAATGTGTGATAATAAAATTGTGTGTACCATTAAATGTGCGATTAAAATTAATAATTAATTTGATTTAAATTAAAATCTTAATTTTAATCATCACCAAACATGGAGTATATCTTGATTTTTCTTTTATTAGATAGAGGGTTTAGCCCCCTGAAAAATAAATATGTGTCACCTTATAATGTAGAGGGGTCAAAATGAATAAGTTAAATCAAATTCGAAACGAAAATGGCAAGGCACATATAATGTTTGAGACCAATATTTTTTAACTTTTATGTTTTTAACCGAAAATAAAAATAAATCACCAAATGTATGGAGAAACAGGCATGAACATGAGACGATCTAGATTATGTAAATATGGATTTTTTTTTTTCTTAAAAAAGATAAAAGCAAAAGTATAAAAGTGAATTATTGCACAAGTCTAGGTGTCNGATCTAGATTATGTAAATATGGATTTTTTTTTTTCTTAAAAAAGATAAAAGCAAAAGTATAAAAGTAAATTATTGCACAAGTCTAGGTGTCATTTTAAGTGTCATCAATTGATAAATTGTCTTAAATATCAACGCTATATTACTTTATTTGAAATGATAAATATTCTTAAGATTATGCATGTTGATCACAAAAAAATGCGTCAACAGATAAATGACCCACTCGTGTTTTGGCAAGCTAATTCCGACACGCGTTGACAAATTACTAATCGAAAATGTTGAGTTTGAACGTGTGAGAAGCTTTTGACACGAGCCAAATATGTTTGGGATCCGGTAAATAAAAGAACAAAAAGATACGATAATGAACGATTAACCAATAAACAAAATAAATATCGATGTTACACAACATTCTTCTTCGAAATTCCAATGTCAAAGAGAGTATATTTGAGTTCTTGATCTCTAATTTCTTCAAACCCTCATATGACACTAAGAGAGTTTATTTATAGTATTACATGTACAAAAATGATCGATGGAGATGGACACGTGGCCTCATCTTCTCGACCGAAATATTACCTTATAGGCATCATTTCTGACTGTTTTAGCCTATGGCGCCTTAAATGCTTCTGAAGAGGGCAGCCAACACATGCCCTGTGTTGACATGACTAACATTTCCATTCATTGCAGTTGTCCAATCAATCATTCCAAGAGGATCTTATGTACTCTAAGATTTTCAATCGTAGGTCATCACTTGTCATGGCTGAATTCGGATTTTGCTTTATTTAGCCTTGATTTGAGGTATAGGCTTCGGAGCTTCGGTTTGAACAAGTAGTGCTTCAGTGTCATAAATTTATCAATTTGCTTAGTGCTTCCGTTTTCTCTTGAGCCTCGACATTGAAATGCTTCGATAAGTTGAGCCTCGGAGATACATTGGGCTTCGAGCAACGATGCCTCAGCATGGGCCATTGGGCTTTGCAAATGGGCTTCGACAAATGGGTTTCGACCATTTCTTTACTTTTGGGCCACTAGGCTCTGGTCAATGTGGACGCAACAATGCACTTGTTTGACCATCATTATTTTCAAACTCTTTTTTTTAATATATTCGTTTTCAACCATGCATTCATACAATAAAATACTTCGTATGTAAACCTAAATTTTTTTCCTACTTTTTAAACATTCTCATAAAAATCAATATTCAAAACTCTATTTTCTTTAAATAATATATTGTCAAATAAGGGTTATATATTATTATTTTATGTATTGGAAGTCAAAGAAATTCACATCCAACCAAAAACCCTGAAACCGTGAAACGGTTCTTTCTTTTTCTTTTTATAATTTTTCCCCAATCACTTTCATGATTCCATCCATATCAAGAATCAGTCAAGTGATCTAATCAACAACTCTCTATTATCTATTAGTTTTCAAACCAATATGTTTCTTATGCCCATACTGTTGATTGTCAAAAATATAATATATTGACCATAACAATATATAAAAATAATATTTTTGATATGTCAAAATAAACAAAATTAATAATTAAATACGATTAAAAATATATCATCGATTGTCATATCCAGATGGTACATGATGCAAAATTGTTTTTCCTCGATTGCTTCCAACTGAATAAAAACATACATTTCTCACTTTATGATTTTTCGTGGAATATAATCGACCCCTACTGATTTTTAGAAAGACGGAGTCCATATTCTATACTTAGAAAAGTTTTGGATTAACCAACCTTGAGATCGAGATACAAATTAGGTAAAAAAAAATTATCTAGTTTTTCTTCTAAATAGGATTAGAATACAAAGTTTTAAGTACAAATTTCAGTAGTATTCATTTATAAATATTGTGCATATATTAGAATTTTAATATATTGAAAAATGAATTCAACATACGCGTTAAGGCTCATGAAACGTGTAGAAAGCACCATGCAAATGTTGTAATGGAGCGGTGATTACGCCCAAAGAATAACGCGATGTTGTAGTATAGCTTTGGGGTGTCGTATCCACAGGGAGATGGAAAAATATTTAAAGGTTCCAAAAAGAATGAATTTGTCCTCTCAAATTTGTAGTAAATTCAATGTTGAAGCAGCAAAGTTAAAATCAATAGTTTGGAGCAGTGAAGCGTCGGAATTCCCTCAATTGGATTGGATCAATCACATCAATCATTCATGCATTTTCTACTCAATTAGAAGTTTTTGTCCTAACTTTCTAATCGGAGGATTTAACAATACAAACCAATTTAATTCTAACATGATCCTAATGGTTAATCTTTCATTTGCAATGTTCACACGTGGGTTATCGAAATCA
>CAIGRF010317993.1:0-20448 GCA_903798235.1 Fraxinus ornus | reverse complement strand
TTTTTTTTTTTTTTTTTTGGAATAATTCAATAAACAACTAAAATAAATCTAGAAGCAAAATTAACAACGACCCAAAGTAAAAATAACAAATCTGATTTTTTTTTACTCAAACAAGAACAATAGAACTGACCTTTTTTTTCACTCAACTTATAAAATAAATTGTTGGAAAGTAAAGATAGATGACCTGAAAGCTAGATTCAAGCTCTGATACCAACTGATGAAGACCCAACCAAGAATATATCTTGGGAACCCACGAACAAGTTGAACCAACCTAAAAAAGCTAGAAATCACGTCTCGCAAAAGCTACTCGACCCGTTGTTCGACCGTACCAAGAACCAAGACCACGCGTTAGAGGTCTGACCCGTTGATTACCCGGAACAAGAATCGTGAAGTGGGAACGCCACAAAAGGACTGCGACTCCTTTTGATAAGTTCAAGGTTAGAACTTTAAACCATCAAGAACATGGAGGAATAAACTCCCAAATTTGTATTCAATCCCAAAATAATATCAAAGTCTTCTGTTACAATGAAAATAAACCCTATTTATACTAGAATATGGAAAAAGCCCTAAAATACTAAAAGATTATGAAATAGAGTCCCAAAATAATAAAAAAGATACCAAAAATATGGAATTCTAGCTTAATTAGGAAATTCGCGGAAAAATAAAAATTCAGGCAATTTTTATTCCCGAGCTCGCCTTTGACTTCTCCTTAATGCACCTCCATCTCTCGTCCGCTTGATGCCTAGCCCGGATCATATCATATGGCCATTAGGAATGTTGTCTTTAAAGAAGAACTTATTTTCTTCCAAGTATTGCTATTGACAATGATCAGCTTTTTGACATTGTTCAAGACGCAGTTGAAGACAACGATGAAGTACTCCTTGCACAAAATTATGAAGTTGCTTCCAAAGAGCAAACTCAATAACCTCAAGAGGAAATGCCAATAAAGCGATCCATTGGAGAAAGAAGAAGTGAGATTTCAAGTGATTATATCGTCTTTTTTCAAGAACATGAGTTTTCACATAGGGTCTTTGGAAGATGATTCAATCAACTTTCAACAAGTCAAATAAAGTTCTAACATTCAAAAGTGAATTGAAACCATGAATGATGAGATAAAATCGATGAAGAACAATGACATTATGGTTCTTTATCAAATTGCCTGAAGGTGTGAAACACATTTGTTGTAAATGGATATTTAAAACCAAAAGGTTTTCAAAAGGCAATATTGAAAGATATAAGGCACGTCTAGTTGTTAAGGGTCTGATTCAAAAGGAAGGTATTAATTGCAAAAGACTTTTTCTCCAATTTTAACAAAAGACTCTTTCAAGATAATAATGGCACTTGTAGCTCATTTTGATTTAGAATTATATCAGATGGATGTAAAGACTATTATTCTCATTGAGAGAGAACCCATTGAAATACTGTGATTAGTACGTGGAAGACCTCAAACCCCATTGATTCATTACCATGGATTCATATATGTTTTCTCTTCTATTGAATTCTTGATAATTTGACGTGAGACCCTCTAGCATGTATGATAGATTGAACATATGGTTTTATTAGTTTATTTGAAAATTAAGATCCAACACTTTAAACTCTATCAAGTTAGGTTCTTTTTTTTTATTTGACAACTTCTCAGGTGATATAGCTGTAGTGTTATCTTATGATTTCACATGCTTCAATTTAAACATAGAGGATATTACTTGAAATTAATAACTTTATCCAATGTTCATAAGAGCATCTTCAAGTGACTTTTTAAAAGTGAAATGATCTCAACTTTAGGGAGTTAACTTTTGAAATTATACCTCAAAAGAATCTTAAAATAATATTTTAAAATAGAGAGTGAGTTTGACTCTCCAAATTTGGATAGCCAAACTTATTCTCTATAATTAAATGCATTTAAAATATTCCAATTTTCAATGCTCTATATTTTTACCCAACTAGATAACAAGTACAAAGAAAATAGAGGAAAATAATATAATAATTTGGAGTAAAGTTGGTGAAAATAGAAGATAGGGAAAAATAATAAATACATTTAGGGAGTAATAAAATTAAATGTTAAAAATAAAGAAACAGTTGGAGTATTTAAATATATTAACTCGTTAAATGGTAAAATATATTTTTTTTAAAATACAACGTATCTTGAAACTACTTTTAAGTCTTTAAATAATTGAAGCGATTGAGGAACCTTTATCAATGGTATTAAAACCATAAGCAAAGTTGGACGCGAAAATCAAAGACTAGCATATCCTTTGGTTTATTTGAAGAGATTGAGGAACCTTTATAGATGGTATTAAAACCGTAAGCAAAGTTCGACGCGTAGAATGAGGACTAGCATATCCCATGGTTTACGTTTAGTCATATTATACAAGTGGGAAAGTGTAATGGTCGAAAAAGTTATTTTTTAAGCACCAATCTGATAACACTGGCATATCATTTCCAACACGACCACGCTACTTGTACAGAAGGGCTTGACAATCTTGTTGACAGGATGACATGGCTTTTTTTAAAGTTAAAACAAAAAACATAAAATGAAAACCCAAAACGATGAATGAACCCATTTCTCACACATTTTCTCCCAAAACGTTTACCATAGAAATAAGCTGTCGTTTCGCCGACTGATAGTCCTCAAAACCTCCGACATGTGCCGCCCTGTCGAAGAAGAAATGAACCCCAATCCATTTACCCCTAAAACATAGAATAGGTTTTGAAAACATCTCTATTATGATTGGTCTGAATTTGTAGATCGACAAACAATTTGTGAGCTACAAACTTCTGGCTTCTGTAAAGTCTAAGTCGGAGAACGCATCCCTTGAGAGTAAGCAAATGTTGTGGTTGTTGCTCTATTTTTTATGCCTGCGATTTTGTAAAACTTGTAGCGTTGCTACCTCCAACGTGAGAACTGTGTACAAGTCGCCAATTTGAGGTTTATACTTGGAGTTTAAAAATGTTGGTGAGAATTATACTGACATCTCTGGGGTTTTACTAGTTGGAACGAAATTTTTGGGTTTCTATACATTTTTGGGTTTTTTGTGGCTGGAAACTAATTTGAGCACGTAGTCTATTTCTTTGTATTTTTGGGTTTTTTCTTACTATAATCTAATTTTAGCTTTGTATTTTGCTTTGTGGTTTTGGTTTTTAACTTGCGGCATTTAAATTGGTGAGAATGATATGAATTTCAACTTCATTTTTGTTTGCTCGATTGCATCATCCGTGCCACAATGGAAACATTCTGGCAGTTTCTTTATGGTTTAATTATATATTAGAATGGTCGGGAAGAATTTCGAAATTTACCATAGCTATAGAGGCAAAGGGCACTTATTCGATGAATACCCGATTAAACGACAATGCCCATTATGTAAGAATGGATTTTATAAGTGTTTTGAGGTTGAAAAGTTGACTGCTAATAAAAGGAGATTATTCAAATGTTGTAGTAATAAATGCGGTGATTGGGAACGGATTGTAGAAGCACAGTCAAGCGGTGAATCCAGTCATGCTAGCTCTACTTCAGTCGCAGTTGCGACCAAGGAAGCAGTTGAAGATATGTCCCACAGGTATGAATCTCAGGCTCGACTAACTGAAGAAGCAGACTTCGATTGCTGGCTTCCTATATGAGATGTAAGTCCTCTGTCGATCTGCCTATAGGTTGGGGAAGTCCCTATGACGCCCTGTTTCGGTGGTCAATCATTTCCTCATTAACGATCTCAACTTTCATCATTTCCAACAGCTCGTCATAGGTTGATGGATTTTTTATTTTAACATCTCTCCAAAATAAAGTATTCATATTTAGTCCTCCCTTCAGAGCTGAGAGTGTCTCCTTATCTGTCACTTGTTTACATTAGGTAATTTCATCAGTGAAATGGGCAAGGTAATTGTTTAAGGTCTCCCCTACCGCTTATCTCATGTCTTGTAAGCGTTGAATTGGTGTTTGTCCCTCTTTCCTTGATAGATACTGATTTAAAAATGGCTTTTTCAAGTCTGGCCAGCTCTTTATGCTAAGTGGTGCCAACCTGCTGTACCACACTTCGGTTACTCCACCGAGTGTTAAGTGGAATAGGGCGTATTTCAGGGCAGGAGAGGCACTTCTAAGGCTCATCTGTGTTTTATATTTGTTGAGGTCTTTCTTTGGGTCGCCTTTCCCTTCATACTTCAAAATCTTGGGACGGACGAAGTTATGTGGCATGGGAAAGCTGCGGAACTCCCTAGAGAAGGGGAGGTTGTTATCATCATCATCCAGCTCGTAAGATCGACAAAGTCCATCGAAGTCGTTGCCATCTATTATTGGACCAGGTGGAGGCTGGGTTGTTCTATCCCAGTTCCCCCAATCCACCAAGTTTTGCTTCTCTCGCCTATTTCTAGGTGGATGGGCTTCTGGGCTCTGCACGCGCTCCTGCTGACGAGCTGTTTGATGAGGGGATTGATCCCTATTTCTAGGCATCCGTTCGATCCGATCAAAAATGCTTCTGGATCTTTGGGATTGTCCTTCGTAATCTGGAGGAAAGTTGTCCTCTCCGGTAGGGCCGCCATTAGTCGGGGCGACCGTGTAATTGGAAGTATCTATTCCCACTTCTCTTTCAATGGGGACTTCTCCCTGGGGGCTCAAATGAGTTCCCCTACTAGACTTTGCTTCGGTTCGCCTATGAGCTGATTGTTGAGGGTTCGGTGGAGCTTGGAAACCACCCTGGCGTTGCACTTGCATGAGGATTTCTTACATGGCTACATTTTGGGCTGCTATGGTCCTCATGTTGGCGGCCATGCGGGCCACCTCGACGGTGAGCCGTGTGGCAGTTCGACCACCCCTTCGATACCGGTGGTGAGGCCATTAGTGTGTGACATTAGTCTGGATGATCTCTTCTTTAGAGATATCCCTTGTTCTCCTTGGATTCACCTCTTCATCGCTAGAACTCATGATCCGAAGTGGTGGGTCTCTTTCCATGAACAGAGTTTAGTGTACAACTTCTAATTCTTTTTCAAGAATCAATCCCTTTCTCAAGGGAGGACATCAACCGGATACTCAGACAAGCTTTTTTGTGGGAAGACTCGTGGTTATAAGAAGCTTTCCCATAGACGGCGCCAATCTGTTGACCCCGAAAAATGGTTTCGACACGTGGCCAACAGGATAAGCTTTCACATCAGCTCATTCCCTGCACATGGTAGCACGCCGTTAGTCACTCGTGGCCTTTTTTGGTGGGGTTGGAAGCGGCCGCGAACACTCCGACGATCAAGTCAGTTTTCGAACAACCAGAATGTGGTCACCAGCGCTTTAAGCGATTGTCGGGACGTGGTTGAGAAAGGGAGTAAATGATAAAATGTACATTTCTAAGAGTGGGATAAGATTATGATGCCTAAGGTTACCAATTTAGTGAAATGGAGTCCAATCCCCTTTTCCTGCATAGAGTGAAGGTATTTATACTAATGATGGGAAGAGGAGAATCGTTGGATGAGGACATGTTGTTAGATCCTCAAAGGGGGTCGTCCCATCCTAGATGTCAACCCGTCAATCCTTAGATTGGCTGACATTAAATCTTCTAACAAAGGCAGTTGAGTTGACCGTTTGCACCTTGCCATACGTCCCATCAATCAGTAAGGGATTTGACTTTGGAAAGATCTTTATACAATAGATCTCGACAGAATCGAGGTGTAGCAGGTTCACGAAGTAGACAATGCGGAGTGCGGGCCCTTGCATCCGCTGCGGGTTGCAGATGAGATCAGTTCTTTTGTCAGCATGTGCTTTGGTTCGGTATAAGGTAATCAACTCACCGACACTTCGTCCCATACGAATTCACCTCGTCTGCCACGTGGCATCGGTGATAATCAATTTTCTGACACGTGGCAGGTCTCTATGGACCCGTAACAATAATTTTTCTTTTGACATGTTATAATTGGTGAAGAAAATTTCTCGAATATATATTTTCAAAGGAATCATCTGAGTATTGCCGGCCGTTTACTCTACTTCCGAAAGGGACGAAAGATAAATAAATAATTGATACTTCTTTTTTTTTTTTTTAATTGAAATGGCATGAGATTAGAGTATCTTTCTATATTTTTATAAGATAAAAGGCCGTGCCCGCGAAAGATTCCTCCTCTTGTCCGTTAGCAGTTATGCATCGGATACAACTAATGCCGGATCAATTCAGTCTCTAATAGATCAAGGTACAAAACGTACTGCACATTGTGCAACACTCCTTTCTCTGGCACTAAAAATTCTCTCTAAGGTACAAAACTTACTGCACATAGTGCTAGGGCCGCCATTTTTTACAATATTTTATTCATTAGTGGGATCCACCTCCACGTGAGAGTTCCGGTGCAATTCTGGTGAACTTAGAATGGCTTTTTTTTGTTGTGCAACACTCCTTTCTGGCACTAAAAATTCCCTCACTAGTTGCATTTAATTAGCATTTGCACTTCCCACATTATCATCACCTCTCTCTCTCTCTAAAGAAATCAATGGCTGCCAATCTTCATTACCTTCATTTCCCAGACCAGATCCTTCAAACTAAATTCCAAAGCAAACAATTTAAACCCATAATTCGTTCAAAAACAAATGGTATAACTTATATAGACGAAAAAAGTGTACATATTGTGTATATGTGCTTTATTTGTTGTTTGGTTTGTGTATGTGCAGGGCGTTGTGTGGTAAGTTGCTTGAGTTCGAGTAATGGGAGAGGACCAGGTGGTGGGTCTCTGGACGACGGCGTACAGAGTGTGGAGAAGCTTTTAGAGGAGAAACGCCGGGCTGATCTGTCGGCCGGTATTGCCTCTGGTAAATTCACTGTCAAAAAATCGAGGTACATTCTGCATATCCACGTTCGAAATGGCACCTTATCGTATGTAGCTTTGTCGCAATTCTGTTGAACTGAGCTAATACAGGGATAACTGGTATAGAGAGGAACAGAGGAAGGTACAATTATTGAAAAGCATAGAGTACTACGTTTTAGTATTGTACCTTATGGTTTATTGGTTGCATTCTATAAAAATAGAAGAACAAAGAGTTTATACAGTGTACTTGACTTCAATTTGTCTTTTGGGCTTTGGTATAAGGGGAAGGTACAACTTTTTATGCTACTATTGATTGAAAGTTGTGAAACTGGACCTCTACAATGAAAAGAATAAACTAAGCGATTGAAATTTTTACCAAATGAGAGTATTATAATTTCCATTGATGTACGTAGGAAATTTTTGTTCTGAAGATAGTGTAAGTAGCACATTGTGTTATTTGGTCCATGTTAGGATGACCAGGATTGGCACCGAATACTACAAGGTATTAGGTTACTATATATCATTCACTCTTAGCCTATGTTAGACATATGTTTATAAACACTCAAGATACTTTAATCCAAACATTTAGAGGAATCAACAAGTAGTACCCACTTATTCACTACTCATTTATATTTATTTATAATTTAAATCATTTATAAATACTTCCCAGGCATGCTTTTAGTCAATTTTCGATTCTCCGTTAGTTGATACATATAATAACTTGCATAAAGAATTACCACCTCTCTGAATGCTGTTTATTAATTTATGAGTCATTATATAAAATTATTTTTGTGTATTTAGTTAATTAATGTAAAATATTTCATTGACATAAAGTCAATTTACTTTCCCTCTTACTCTATGTTTGGATCATGTTTGTAAACTGCTTATAAACACTCAAGTCACTCTTCATCCACACATTTTGAGGATTCTATAAGTAGTACCCACTTATCCATCACTCATTTTTACCTATTTGTAATTTAAACCATGTAATTATAAAAATACTTTTATAACAGGTCATGGAAACTATCATTGTGTTTTTTCAAGTTTTAGTTATTAGAAATTAATAAAATCGGCTTTGATGAGATTTATGGGTGACTGTCTTTGTTACTGATAGTGGAAAGGATGACTACAATTGTCCTCTATGTAGTCAATATTTATGTTATGATCTGGATAAATAATTTGTCAATTTAATAATGAATGTTAAAATATTTTGATGTGCTGAATCATTTTCTTCGTGGTTACTGGCATCTTTTGTTGTGGCTGATAGCTTTCCATCGCAACTGAGAAATAACCTGTTAAAATTGGGCATTCCTGAAGTGGTTGTTGAATCCTTACTCAAATGGACGGGCAGCCTTGAGGATTATCCGAGAATTCCAGAGGCAAAAGGATCAATTAGTGCCCTTCAGAATGAAGCTTTCTTCCTAGCCCTGTATGAGCTTTACCTAACTTATGGTGGAATATTTAGGTTAACGTTTGGTCCTAAGGTTCGTTTTCTTTCACTTTGTTTCCCCTTTCTTTATGATGTTCACGTTTGACTAATCATTCTTGTGCTGTCCTGCAGTCCTTTTTAATTGTTTCAGATCCTTCACTCGCAAGACATATATTGAAGGACAATCCAAAAGCTTTTTCAAAGGTAAACCAAATGGGGCAAGAATATTTTTCCTGCTTTCTTCCTATTATCGACTATGTTTCATGATCAAGAACAATGTCAGTTGATTTCATCTGCACAATTGTAATAGTAGAGTTAATTGCTTTAAACTGTGACAGGGTATTTTAGCTGAAATTTTGGATTTTGTTATGGGGAAGGGGCTTATTCCTGCTGATGGAGAAATTTGGCGGCGTAGGCGACGGGCTGTAGTCCCAGCATTGCATCAAAAGGTACTATTTCGACCGTTGCAAGATTTCATTCATGTTTCTGATTTCATTTTCAGTTTTCTGACTTGGACTACAATCTTTGTCTTTGAGAGAGAAAGGTAAACTTAAAATGCTTGACCAGCCAATCAACATCCATCTTCTTCTGTTACTGACATCTCTACTAATTTGCGTACTGTAGTTTGTGTCGGCAATGATTAGCCTTTTTGGAGAATCAACAGATAGGCTGTGTAAAAAGCTTGACGATGCTGCATCTGATGGTGAGGATGTGGAGATGGAGTCCCTTTTCTCGCGCTTGACATTGGATATAATTGGGAAAGCAGTATTTAATTATGATTTTGATTCTTTAAAAGTTGATACTGGAATAGTAGAGGTACCACCTTTGACTTTTTATCTTTTCCAGTTTTTAAACTAATGACTGCTTGAGTACCATTCATTCATCATGATTCTTCAAGAAGCTCTAATGCTTGGCAACTTGCATTTTTCTATGATTTTTGGCTAGATCAGGCTGTGTATACTGTGTTACGAGAAGCAGAAGACCGGAGTGTTGCACCAATCCCATTTTGGGAGATTCCTATATGGAAAGACATTTCACCAAAGCTAAAAAAAGTGAATGCGGCCCTGAAGCTGATTAACGATACACTAGACGATCTGATTGCAATCTGCAAGGTGAAAATTTTATATTTTGCGGGCTGTATCGTGTGAATTGTTGTTCGTTGATATTGTGAAGGGGAATTAGGAAGAAAAAGTTGGAATGACGTGATGATATAATACAGAATAAGTGACAACAAACCTCCAGGATGATTATTCAACAACTTGAAAATGAAGAATTTAGAAAGTAATATACACCTTAGATAAGCTTCAATGAGTAAACCGTAATTCTATTTAAAAGCACACCTACAGTGATTTGGTATAGTGCCCTTTTTCTTTTTAACCTTATTATTTTTGCTGGGAAAAGGGGGATGGGGATCATACATTTTTCTTCTGCCAGTTTGTATACAATATGCTCGCTTTGTCAGGTCTGTTAAATTTGTTTATATCTATTCTTCTTATTACTTTGCAGAGAATGGTAGATGAGGAAGAGCTGAATTTTCATGAGGAATACGTGAATGAACAAGATCCTAGTATTCTCCATTTCCTGTTAGCATCTGGGGACGATGTATGGAATCAATTATATCTTTTGGATATCGGTTATTGTGAAATGAATTTGCTGGAAAGGTGCTCATGCTGAAATTTGTAGGTCTCAAGCAAACAACTCCGTGATGATCTGATGACAATGCTTATAGCTGGACATGAAACATCTGCTGCAGTGCTGACATGGACCTTTTATCTTCTTGTGAAGGTATTTTTTGAATAATCTGGACCTAAGCTTTTACATACTTCTATATATAATTGATGAAACTTCCCTTGAAACGAATGCATAGAATATCTGTAATAATATTATTAACTATGTAATGTTAACTACTAGACCTATCTTTTAATGATTTATGTTGGCAATAGTCCATAAAAAGTAGGTTTATTCAGGAGTCAGGCCTGACACAGTGGAATCTTTCTGTATGGACATATATTTATTCATCCATCTGTCCATTCATTAATATACCTATTGTCTCTGTCTACTTGCATATTCATTAATGTATGTGCATGTATGTGATGCTTTTGGCATGTATTACATTTTCAAGTTTGGCCTAAGGATATTGCTTTCTGTTTTGTTCTATCAACTTGCAGGAACCTAGTGTCATGTCCAAGCTTCAAAATGAGGTGGGTTGAAGCTATTTTCATTTCCATAATGTTGATACGTTATTCTTTATCTGGATGTGATAAAAGGTAATTACTACCTTGTTGTTAAACTACTATTTTAGGTTGATTTAGTTCTAGGCGATCGGTTTCCAACCATTGAAGACATGAAGAAGCTCAAATATACAACTCGAGTAATTAATGAAGTAAGAAAAAGTAACTCTGCAATCTAAAGAGAACCTTTCCTGTAAATTCCGCAGGTCTAACATCTTTATGGTTAACTTATTGTTTTCCCGCTTTACAGTCTTTGAGACTCTATCCGCAGCCACCTGTTCTAATTCGCCGTTCTATGGAGGATGACTTGCTTGGAGAGTACCCTATTAAAAGGTTAAAGTCAAAATAGACAAAAACAGTCATGACATCTAACTTATGCATGCATATATCTGTCGAACTGTTTGATGTACGATAAAATTGTGCCCATGCTTAAAACACACAGAAATACTGATGATGAGTCTTTTTTTTTTGCCTTCTCTTTGTTTATCATATAAAACTTAAAACCGTAAATATATATTGTGGTTTGCCAATTAAGTTGGATATAACCTCACTGTAGTAGAATAATGACCTGTCAGGACAATGGTCAAATTTTTTCTTCTTGTTTATGCATGTCTAGTTCAATCTTGAACCTGGATGCAAGACAAATTTGTGTTTAAACAGAGCACAAATAAAATAAATATTTTCAGTGTGATGATATTTGTTTGTGAAGTTCTCAGTATTACACCTGTTAAAGAATGAAAACTTGTGATTCCGCTAAATTGTTTTAAAATACTTCGTCTTAGAGTTTGAGCATCCATCTTCAGAACAGAGCTTTTCCCCGGGATTTCCAGTAATTACTGGCCAACCGTCTTGTCCAATTTCATAAAATAGATTAAAGGATGCCAGGCCTGCCAGAAACATTGAGTCTTTTGGTTTCCTCTGGGCCATATGAAGCTTAACATGCTTTAGCAGCCATGTGAAGATTCAAGTCAGGCGGCAAATTTTTTTTCTGCTTCTCCACTGGCCTGATATGGCTGAAATTTTTTACGATGACCAGTAAATATGATTAGTGAGACGTTGATGAATATTTAATAAAAGTAGACTGCGTGTTGAGCTGTGTCAGGTGGGAAACAGAGAAGGAATATTCAGTGGATTTCTTTGACATTGTGTTTAGAAGAAAATAGGGATTTACCTTCCACCGAATATAAAACCTTAAGAGCTACCTAACTGACTGATGTATAGATTAATAAAGGTAAGGACTCTCTGCTCAGGTTTCCAAAATCAATAGAAATGCTGGAAGAAATATAATTAGAAAATGGCGAGGGTTCAAGGTTACTTCTTAATGCAGTATCAGTAATGCTTAGGCTTTCCAAAAGGTTCGGTTGATCAAAAAGTCATTATCAAATCCCTGCTTAGATAGCAAAATTCGGTATTATCTCGTGTTTATTCTATGAACTGATTATTAGAAAATTTGAATTCAAGAATTGTACTTGTTTCTTGGACAAGAAAACTTTCGTATTCACTGTAATACTCACTTTTCGTAAGTTATTCAGGAAGACACAAGTCATCAAGGTTATACCACAGTTGGCTCTTCAAACTGGATCTACTCAGAAATTAGAGGGCATAAATGGTGCCTGATAGGGAATATATCATTAGCTTATACTTCTTACTCTAGAGATGGCTCTTATCTGATGCAACTGTTTTTTTAATTAGATTTTAATTGAGAGATGAATAATTAGCTTGTTTGGAAGTGACATTCATATGCAACTGATTAAAAAGGAATTGAACCATCCAATGGACAAGTGATAAGTTGTAGCTGGTTATAGCTGTCTTATTTTCTTGCTTCTTTGTAATGTTTTCAAGCTTATTAAGATAAATAAACCTCTTCACAGTTATTGCTTTGTTTTGGCAGGGGTGAAGATATTTTTATCTCTGTTTGGAATCTGCATCGAAGTCCTTACCATTGGGAAGACCCTGACAAATTCAATCCTGAAAGATGGCCTCTTGATGGACCTAATCCAAATGAGACAAACCAGAATTTCAGGTCTTATATTCTAAATTTCCAGTTACTGGAGTGGAATCACATTCAATATTTCCCCTCACTTCTGGAAAAACGGATACTAACTTCAATTCCTAATGTTGCACTTGAACTATTACACGATATCTTTAAGGCATGAGCTAATATACAACCAATTACATAAAGTACCCTACCTTCGTAAGAAAGTCGTTAAGAGGGAAGATTTAATATATCTTGTAATTCACTTAAATTACCCATTCGTTTTCTAGAAATTTAGTTCTAGACATAAATAGTGACTGTTATAACTAAAACATCTAATATCAGTGATTTATATATGTCCTTTGAGATCATAGTCAACTACAGACAATAAACCAAAAACTATAGTAATCTTACTGGTATTCTAACATTAGTTAAAGAATTATCAAATCCTCTTTTGGGAAAACTGCTGAGAGTCACTTCCAGCTTTAGTTTTTGATGTATATCTTTGATCTGGAATCAAATATTCTTTGGTAATTTTTGTTGTATATGTGGATGTATGCATTTAAGCTGCTAGTAAACAGCCTTAAATTTGGCTCATAATAGTTAATTCCTCTATTCCATTTGCTCTAAAGTGTACAGCACTCCAGTTAATTTAATATACCGGCAGTTACAGTGTCTGAAACACTCTAGGAACAGATTTGCAACTTGCCAAAACACAAGGACTCAACTTCTGTTTACTTAATGTTATTTTCCTTCTGATAGCTATGTGTTGTGGCAATCATTTTCTCCCCATTGCTGTATAAGCTCACAAAGTACTCTACATTAATCTCGCTGTTACAGTTACCTTCCTTTTGGTGGAGGACCAAGAAAATGTATTGGAGACATGTTTGCTACATTCGAGGTAAATATTTTAGATGGAGTTTTTATAATTATTTGTCCAAGTGCTGATATCCTCTACTGATATCGAAAATGTGTTTGGGTCAGGTGAAAATAGCTATCTATTTGTTACATGAAATGCCAATCTGTTCTTTTCTAATTTTCAGACTGTCGGAGCAGTGGCAATGCTTGTTCGTAGATTTGACTTCCAAATGGCCCTCGGAGCACCTCCTGTAAGCAACCGGTTAATGTTAGGCCCCGTTTGGCCCCCATTAAAATTTTAATACATTTTTTTCTCTCTTCTTTTCAACCACACATTTCTCCAATATATTAATATTACATGTAAACAGAAAACTTTTCCTTCTTTTTCAACCACCCATTCTAAAAAAAATTATTCCAAAAATTAAAATCTCAAATAATGGGGGCCAAACGGGGGATTAATGTTATTTTCATGACTAATTAGTTAACAATATAAAACCCTCAACTTCTCAGATTCAACAGCAATAAACTAAGTTTTCTTCTCGTTTAATTTGAGGTCAACTATATGAGTTATTTTTCACAACTCCAATCAATCCATGTCTATATCTACCAAATCATCCAATGAAATCAAATCTTTGCGACCAAAGTAAGACATTTTAGTTTTACTGGATTTACCTGTCCCCCTTTTAAACTATTTTATGGGATCACATCGCTCTTCTAAGCGAGAGCTTCTTTAAATCTACACCCTTGAGATTTGCCCCTATCAATCTAAGTCAATGCTCTTTTTAATTCATCCTCAAAATTGGTGTGACATCTCTACTTGTTGGAATATATTTTTGTATCTTATTTCATCTGTTGTAATAAACTCATACATGCATACTGATTTACACTATCATCATCATATAGACATTTTATCTTTTAAAAGACCAAACCTGACACTCAGTACTACAATGCATAGATGGTCCATTTTGTAGACTTCATTTGAACTTGTAGGCATCTCTTGATCAAATAGATCCATGTAGCACTTCTAATGCTGTAGTGAAAAAAAAATCCTTCCCCTTGACACCCTATTCAAGTCATTCCTTATTAATAATCATTGTTGTGTGATAATCGTAAGTGTACAATATCAATTAAGCAAGTAGTAAAGTGACCTAAAGAGTCCGGATTATCATTCCATGGAGACTAATTTTCAAAATATCGATTTAAATAACCGTACCTCTTATTTGACAAAAACAATGTATCAAGCAAAGTTTTGATTAAACTAATATTATCTAAGGAAAATAAAAGCAATTAAACGATCAAATCTGATGGTTAAATCATTGAAACTCTTAATTTACCATAGTTATTCCCTTAAATCTTGCCTTTCAAGTTCTATTTCTAAAGTGGTACTTGGTAGAATTCACTAATAAAATTTATTTACCTCTCTCGAGTTCAAAACAATCCTACCTTGTTGAGTCAATTTTCTATATTTTTATGTTAATCCGAATAAACCTCAACTAAACACATTTAATCATATAGGAAACTCAACTCAATGCCGCAACAATAATAAAAGTATATCTCTATCTTTTCCTCAATTGTTGGATTTTACCATATGCTCTAAATTTATTACTCACCTCTCGACTTGTTACAACCCACAAATCATGAATTATGGTCAAGTAATTCCAACACGAAGAAAAGAAGTAAAATCAATACATAAATCAATTAACTATGCAAATCTTGAGATATGAAATTAAAGATTCAAATTTAGGTTACATTTTTCGTCTCAACTAATGGTTTAGTTACACATCACAAAGGAAGAAAAATACGAAAAGGTATTGGAATACTCCACTATGTTTAAAAGGGGAAAAAAAAGAGAGATGAAAATCTTGTACCAAGAATTCGCCGCCTTCTTGTAGAAGTCCTCTATTCTCTTGTATGTTCTTCTTTGATCCTCTATTATCTCCCTTTAAATTTAAACTAAAATATGTCTTTATATAGTACCCAAACCGCCTTGAATGTTGTCTTTCAAGAGGACCAAATTACCCACTGATTAAATGTGTGTAATAAACATAAAATTCCAGTTGGGTCGCGGCAAAGCCCATGCCATGTTGATAAACCGTGGTCATCAAATTGCACTCTAACCGTGGCAAACAACCAATGGGTGGACTGCGTTTCCAAAACTGCATTCACCCCTGCAACTTTTAGTCTGTTGCTCCAAGTACTTCAAGTCCGGGTTTTACATACGATGACAACATTCACATTAAATTAAGTAGAAATTCGCTCATTTTATAAATATAAAAAAAGTTTATAAGCACGATTAAGAGCATCAAACACACTTTTCAATCATACCTACAATTATCCTTTGGGAAAACAAGATGCTATGTGGTCACTTCAATCTATTAGAGATGACCATGTAAATCATATAAATCTTGTCTTCAACATGCCCTCTCACTTATGGGTGGGGTTCATTTTTTCCCATCTCATTCTTGTTTCTGCAATGATTAAAAGGGTATTCTATATACTTTATCCTAGTTCTATCGAACCTAAAGACCTCGAATGAATTAGGCTCCAAAGTTCTAATTTAACTCTTGAGATCCTGGGTTCTGGATTCATTTACCTTAAGAATGACAGTTCTCTAATGTATAACAACTGCTTTACAGGTTGAAATGACTACAGGAGCAACAATTCACACAACCAAGGGTTTGAATATGACAGTTACAAGGAGAATACCTCCTATCATTCCAACTTTGGAGCCAACAGTCCAAGTAGGTTCATCGCTGAACATTCCAGAGGTGAAAACAGTTTTAGGTCAGAACGATGAAGTTTCCTCTGCCCGTTCCTAGTTAACTGATACGGTCTTTCCATATGCTTATCCTGCAACAATATGTTATTAAGAAGAAAAAGATAGTTGAGATGCAATATCTGTTGAGTTCTCACTTTCCATAACATGTGCATACAAATGTACCATAATTTCTGTAATGATATGGAAACAGAAGAGTAAAATCCAGTGCATCAATTGCCCAGTCCTTTGCTTCATTCCCCTGTCCAATTCTCTACACATTGATTATACTTATCTTACTTATCAAGATAGGGCAAATTACAATTATTTGGCTATAGAAAGATACTGTGTTCAATAGCCCCTAATAAATACAGAGAATTCACTTATCTGAAGTTCAGCTTGAAAGGGAAAATATTCCAGGTATAAAGTTTTGTAAGTTTTTAATAAACTACTGTGATAGTTGGAATGTTTGCTTATCCAGTTGAAATGTGTCATTCAATTAGTCAAACTTTATAGCTCTTCACTTCTGTGAACTTTCTTGAATTAGATTACGTACTAAAGTTGAGATTTATGGTCTTGAAGAGGAGTAAGCTTATTCACTTGGAATATGAGCTAACGAAGGTGACTCCTAGTTTAGTAGAGAGGTACTGAGAGTCATGTATGTTTGCTCATTTAGGAAATATATTTGAACAAGGTAACTCCGCTCAATTGAGTAGAGGTATTAGATTCATGATAGCTTGTTCACTGGGAAGTAACACAACCCCAAGTCGAATAATATATTAGGATTCGAGTTAGCCTATTCACTTGATGAATATGCTGAACAAGTATTTCCAAGATAACTTAATCCACAATTTAAAAAATGTGGGAAATATGTTATCTTACTATTTTCACTGGGTTCTGAGTTGAAGTCGATTGCTTTTTCTCTCACAATCCATCTGAAGTTAACGAGTTGTTTATGGTGCATATGCTTATTGTACCTTCAATTGTAAATCACAAATTATTCTTATGTTCCATGAACTACATTTACTAGTACAACTAAGATGATATAGGAGCATATATACCTCACACGTTACACATTGAAACCATTTGTATTTATTTTGATTCAATGGACTTGAAAATAAATTACATAATACTTAACTTAAAAAATAAAAACACAATCTACCGTTAACCAAAAACCATGGCTGTGCAAAATCTCATTGGCAGATAATCTTCTTCTCTTCTTCCTTCACTTTTCCTCTCTTTTAAGTTAGGTGGCTATTAAATCTCTCTCTCTTTCCTTCTCCAACGGGCATGAATATTCCCTCCGTTAATGATTTCACTTTAAGTCTGTAAGTACTTTGCACAACTTCAAAAGCTGAATCATGTAGTGTAGGGTTTTGGCATAGGCAAACCCTTGACAATTCCGCACAACGGAGTATTGTCAGGAAGGTCGTATTCATCACGAAGAGAGCACTCTGGGGAGAGTACACTGATGTATAGCTGCTGCCCCAGATACTGCCTTTCAAGAGTCAGTGATCTTAAGCTCCACATTCCAGCATTGTCTAGTGTAGTCATAATGGCTGCCCAGCTCTTTGGATATACATGGATTGTGTTCCTACTTATTGCATCCAAAAGATTGTAATTCTTCCTCTTATCTGGTGTCCACCTGCCTGGTTCAATCCTGTTGCATCCATGCATTGCGTTAGTGTTTATGTTCATGCGTGTGCATGTGATAAGGTGGATTGGACAACACTGGAAGTACTAATGAAGAAAAATGAGCTTAATTCATGTCATTGTATTGTCTAGTCTTGTCTAGTTTTGCATATCAAACATGGCTATAGTGTAGGATCATATGTGAAACTATATGGGAAGAAAAAGAAAATTCTTTCATTTTGAAATTTTAATGTAAGAGCCCTTAGATTGCCTCATGTTTTCATGAGTTAGTGCTCTGTAGTAGCAAATGTTCACATTAATTTCTACTTAGAAATGCATATATGATGAGGTTAATCTGAAGAAATTGAATGCTGTAATGAAATTTGCTTACGCTACAGCGAAGAAGGAATATCCAGCCAAATGCCATGTTTGGACACTCTTCTCATGATTCTCGAATATGATCTCAACGAAGTTGCGGAAAGTGGCGTTGAGCACAATGGGTGCAACTGTGATCTTATCACTTGTTTTTGCAGGTGGTTCATCCCCAATAGTGTCATATGTGAACACTTTGTCTGCAACCCCAAAGAATTCAGCCAGCTTCAATGGAGTTTCTGGATCTTTGTGCGATATGCCATTGACAGCATATCGAAGCTTGCCATCAGCAGTGCCAACTGAATTGACCAACTTGATTGTGCGCGTAATATTAATCCGGCCATAGTGGTAGGAGCCCTGAGGATTAGGCCTGGCTGCACTTGCTGTCAGGTTCCAGCGGAAGGAACGGAACTGATTGAGGGACCAGGCCCACCCGACCGGTGGCTCGGGCAACACAGAGGAGGCAGGGCCATTGCCACCTTCATATCGGATGGTGGCAGTGGTGCTGAGGACGTTTTTGGTGAACCGTGTAGAAACCACAAAGTAATAGTCCTTTGGTTTTTGATTAGCAGTCACCAGGAATGAATAGCACTGCCCCAAATGCACATCAAGGGAATCATACACATTCTGAACAGTGTGGGACCCCTCAATCTCTACCAGTTTCAATGGGTGGCCTTGAATTCTGACATTGATGGAGTTTTTCATCCCGACATTACAGACTCTATATCTGTAAGTCTTTCCAGGGATCATAGTGAACATAGGCGTATCTGTTCCATCCCCCTTCCCTTGCTTACCATTGATGATAACACCGTCCGGCCTACCCAGAGTCCTCCCGCTGTTTAACAACCTCTTTAAGGTAGCATGGTCCTTTCTGTACCAATCACCCGCTAAAACAGCGTATTCAGCCTCTGGTCTATCGAATGGCACGGGGATAAGATCCCGACTATGGACCTTGAGCATTCCATAGCCACCTGCACCACGGTGCATAGAGGTGGTGGGGTAGTAAAAGTAGCTACCTATCTGATCTTTGACCTGGAAATGGTACGTAAAATTTGCACCGGGTGGGATTGGACAAGTCGTGCCCAGAGTCCCTTCTTGCCAAGAATTCTTCCTCTGCTGAATCCCATTCCAGGTGAAAAGAAATGGCTCATCGAGGTGATTAAACACATTGATAACAATGTTATTGTTTGAAGTGCAGTTGATTTCTGGCCCCGGAAATTGACCATTAATGAGAATGACTGGTGCAGGTGTTCCCAAGGGAGAGAGATTGCCATAAGTAATGTTCCATGTGAAAAACAAATAAGGGTCCTCAGAATGGACCATTGACAGTGTTGAAAGGCATGATATTAGTGTAAAAAACAAGAGATTTAGCCTAGCCATTTTTGATATTTTCCTATCTCTAACAAGTGATATTTCTAGTGTTAAAAAGAGGAACATTCTTATACATAAGGGAAGTAGTTAGAATTTTTGGGCATTTCCAGCAATCAGAGTCACCGAGGGAGGTTTTCTTATTGCGGTCTTCCTTTAATTTCTCCATTATCTTTGGCTCCTTGCCAATAAATTTGGATGAACTTCATGGTTCTCATCTATCTCTCTCTCTCTCAAACGCACAAAATGCAGTTATACTTCGCCAAGTGACATTCCAAAATAGCATTTAGATTTCTCTTTTAGTTTTTCTATTTTAATTATTAGCTAGGGTGTGTTTGAGCCACATTATTTTAGAAAAATGTATTTTGGAATAGTAGATTGATGGAGAATGTGTGGTTGAAAAAGAAGGAAAAGTTATTGATATGATGAAAATATTATTTTATTGAAGAATGTGTGGTTGAAAATGAGTAAATAAATNTATTGATGTGATGGAAAATATTATTTTATTGAAGAATGTGTGCTTGAAAATAAGTAGAATAATGAGAATAAATATTAATGTATACCAAACAAGGGTTAGTCTTTTGAAAAGAGAAAAAAAGAGAGATCAATTTGGGTTGGTTCGACATGACAAATCTGGTTAAAACAAATGTGATTTGCCTTTGCACTTCTAAATAAACTTTTGTCAATTTGAATTTAAATTGTAAAAGATACATCATGTCGTGTAACAATTTTGAATAAATTCATGAAGATTGAGACGAAACTATGGATTATGCAAATGTTTTGGTTTGAATTAATATATGAGATGAATGTATTGGTCTTCCGATTCCACCTATTGTTTTTCTGTTTTCAATTCTTGACCATTGTAATTTAGTGTAATTTATGTATTTATGACAATCGATAATCCATTATTATCTATCTCTTTGAAGGTAAATTAAACATATCCTAAGCACGACCTGATAATATTTTTATTCCGAATTCATATACAAAGTAATGCATTAAGCACTCGATTATATAGCTACGAGTGTCCGCACGTGCGATGCACGTGCTACAATTTAGTTGGGTATTTAAT
>CAIGRF010317880.1:40556-53745 GCA_903798235.1 Fraxinus ornus | reverse complement strand
GGCTTTCCAACGATATCCGAAATTGACAGTTTTGGTGGTCGAAAGTTGCCGAAAAATTGCCTCAAACTTAGCCAAAAAATCTGAAAATTCATTAACCGTTTGTAAAAGAAATTTCAAACTTCAGTGACCGTTTCTGAAACTTTGAAACTTCAGTGACCGTTTTGAAATTTTCAGGTAACTTCAATGACCATTTGTGAAATTAACCCTACTTTTTAATCATATATTTTCCAAAAAATCATTTTTTAAAAAATTACATCAAACATATGGATGGGGTGGTTGTCTGTGGATCAGTTAAGCAATGGAAGGGAAGGGTAGCGTGTGATAGGGTAGGGTAGGGTAGGTGAGATAGGTTGGTTTCATCAAGCACTAATCTACTTTGGAATAAGAATTATGCTATTTTTTATTTTTTGACTTTATTTTGGGGTTTTCTATCCTAGGCAGGCAGCGTGCATTGCATCTCCAAGTGACGTTTAAACATAATATTCACTTTCCTTTAAATAGTCAACTCTTAAAATTATGTTTCAAGAGACATTACAAATTAACATTTTAAAATAAAGAGAGGCAAACACATTCCCAATAATTATATATATTTAAAATATTTCAATTTTCAACTGAGAAAAATAATATAATAATTTCGAAGGAAAGTAGTGAAAATAAAAGATCAATAGCAACTTCTATGTTTAGAATATAATGTTAAAAGTTTTCGAGTCCCCAATCGCAATGGTTGGTTCCTTGAAAAAATCATGCAGATCCACCAGAATACACAGGACAATCTCAATTATCATTCTGGAAAAAATCAAATTTACAAGCAGTGGAAGCAGAAGGCTCCCTTGTAATTGTTCTATACACTACATTCGAATTAGTAATACAATGCCAAACACTAATCTGAATGTACATGTTAAGCAACAAGGGCGGGGATCCGCTCACCTCAACATTTACAGAGCCAATCTTGAATGGCAATTTGCAATGCGTGGTTGGGAGTGAGATTTAAGTGGCTCAGTTTCAAGTTCGTCATTGGAGAAGTCTCGTGGCCATTTTCCAACCAACCACGCAATGCGTCTCCCTCATAGGTGAACCCATCAGCTGCCACCTGAGGGTCATGCATTATTTCCTGAAAGAAACCCCGTGTTAAATTTCATCTTAATAAAATTTGATGAAACGATATTTTCATGAATTATGCTATTTGTTCATTCCTTGATAACATCATTGTTGACATTGTGCGTGTTGTCAAAATCTATCCGTGCCACTGATTATTTTAAGTGTAGTTAAAATCAAGTGCAAAAACGTTAGCCACCTCATACAATGTCAGTGTACCTACTAACAGTCTGCATAAAAGCACTACTTACTTGAAGTATCGGGCATAAGAAAAATAATGGTACTTCTTGCTCTTCTAATACAGGAAGGCACTCCAGCTCCCTAACGAGAGTTGGGCTCAGTTCAGGTCTATCCCGACTGTTTGATTCACAGCATTGCAATCCCAAGTCCACCAATCTCCTAGCCACATATGATGACCATTCGCCGGCAGTTAAATCTAATATGGATGCTACTTTCCCACTGGATACAGCCCTGCGCACTTCACTCACTAAACCTGTTGTAGTTTGTCCTGTGAGTAGCTGAAGTATGATTAATCCAAATGAGTAGATGTCAGACTTCGGTGTTAGGGTTCCCGTTCTGTGAAACTCAGGATCTTGATATCCGAAAGCACCATTTGATTCAGCACGACGGAAACTTGGGAACCGGATGGTTTTGTTTGTTATGAGCATACGAATCCCATAGTCACTTATTCTGCAGCTGTTCTCTGAATCAAGGAGGATATTTTCCAGCTTCAAATTACCATGTACAAGCTTTTCCGGTTTGGAAGAGTGCAAGAACAAAAGTCCACTTGCAACATTAGCTACAATTCTTGCTCGATTCTTCCAGTTTAGGGGGCCAATGCTACTGTAGTGGAAAAGGCGAGTCTGTAGGTTACCACCTGGCAAGTACTCATATACAAGAGACCAGGCTTCGGGACAAACTCCAATTATACCCACGACATGAGGATGTCGCAGTTTGCCAAGAACTTGAACCTTCATTTTCATCACAAAGTCAAAAAAATCCATCTTAATGATCACATTTGACGTTAAGAAACAAGAGCTTGGGTTTACCTCTTTGTGGAACTCCGTTTGCCCTTGCATTGCATAAGGATGTAGATTCTTTATTGCAACTGTCCTGTCCAACATTTCCCCCTTGTATACAGTACCATATCCTCCCTGCCCGATCCTAAAACTCTCGGAGAAATTGCAGGTAGCAGCATGCACATCTGACAAGGAGAATACAGCCAATTCAGAAGCATCTCCTTTAAGCCAAAAAGGTTTGTCGGGGTCTGCATCTCCATATCGTCCATGACTTCTCCATCTATCGAGCCACCGTGTGGCTTCATTCTTCTGCCTTTGAAGTTTTTGCTTTTCCTTTCGCAGAGTTGCATTTGAAGCTTGAATAAGCTCCAGCTCTCCAGCAAGTTCTTCACGTCGACGGTTTGCTTCCCGTACACGACTGTCCAGGAGGGCTATATTCCGCATGGTTTTATGTAGCTCATAAGTTATTTTCTCTGTCTCCTCCACTAGCTCATCTTGTTCCAGTATTGTAGCTCTCATTGCATCCTGAGCTTCTTCTCGAAGTTTGACTTCCTCAGAATAAGCAATTTCCAAAGCTTTGACCTAAGAAGCCATAGTGAGATGTTATTATATTAAAATTTAATTGACCTTGTACGTTATCAGAACCTCAGGAAAATGATACAACTGAATAGAACTTCACCTTATTGACAGCTTCCATGACATTAGTTTCCAAGTGCTTTGAAAGCTCTAGAAATGCTTCATCTTTCGATTCTTCAGCTTTAATTTCTAATTCAGTAAATAGACTATATAAGCTCTCTTCCTTGGCTTTTGTACTAAAGACGGAAGACACTCTTGGTTCAGCAGCTGAAGTGTAGTCAGAAACCGAGCTAGAGCTTGTTGAAGTAGATACATCTCGACAACGGAATGGATCACGTGAGCTTTCAACGCATAGTGAAGAAGTTTCAGCCTGTACCCAATTTTTATCCAGATCAGAGTAATTTCTAGCAGATGTAGAACAAAGATTCTGGATGGAAAACAACCTTATTCTTGTCAATATGTAAAGACTGAAATCTTAAGTTTTGCGCATAGGCAGGACAGATTGGTACAAAGCTCGTGCTTTCAGAGGCTTGTCTTGTCCAGACTAGCTTTCCTTTGTTGACGAACCTTATCTCACAATAAGAAGGAATGTGTCTTGCAGCACGGCTTGCTTTGCACGAGCTCTTTTTCCCTTTCATGAAACTATGGAAATAGTTAGGGCTGAACACTAAAAGAAAAAAGTTCTAATGTTCCTCATCGTTATTATAAACATACACACAATCAAATCAATCGGAGCTTGTACTATTACACCTTAATAAGTTTTCAAAACACACAAAAATTCATACACAAGGTATTATGAAACTTAAAGCAAACAAGTTTCCAGATTACATAATGCAGTGTGGTGTTTGTTAGCAAGTAGAGAGAGTCCAACTGAAGAATAAAATGAACACATACTCTGGGATAGCTCCAATAACAAGTTTCTTAATGCCATGTGTATTCACTAAATCTACAATCCCCTTTTGAACTTCGTCAGCTTCAGTTGTAATAACCCTGGCCTTAACCTGCACATTTGTTACATTACCTCAGGTGACATCACTTAAAATTGTTTACAAAATGGAAACATTTATTACTGTGAATGCAAAATCGATGCTCTACAATTTTGCAAACCATCGTCACCACCTTGACAGAATATGTTATTGCTCAAAAACGGAAGCTTGATGATCAGAATAATCTCAGCAATCTTACGCCTTTAAATAGCAGTGAAATAATTTTGAACTCGACCTTCTATATATTCTTATATAGGCTACACAATGCATAACTAGACGGAAAAAAAAGATTTGGGACAAAATATACCTTTGATTTGCTGCATATAATCAGGTAATTACATAGCAGCTTTGTCGTGTCCTCTTTCTCCTCATTTCTAAATGCAGCAACCATTTCAGGATTTGCTTGACTTGCCGGCAGTTTTCCCACTACATAACATATTCAAGCAACATAATAACCAAATCAAAACATAATCATAATGACAAAATAACGATAGTGATATAGAACATAAAAAAACGAAAAAAAAAACATTTTTTCAAGCCAGTTCTAGTAAATTAACAGATTGTTGGTTCGTGACTGAAAGCCTCTTTTTTAACTGCTTTTCTCGGTCGGCACAGCCAAACGAGTGTAGTGTTCCGCTCCCTGATTTCCCCACCACCAGTCGACGCCGAGATTAGTTAATTAAAAGTTAAATGATAATTAATTGCAACTTTCTGCTTATTCAGATTACTAATTACTGGAGGATCCACTTTATATATATATAGAGAGAGAGAAATGAAGCTCACAGAGAGTGGGAATTAGAGGGGAAGGTCGATGAACATGAAGAATGCAGATTTCTTTGCTCCCAAACGTCCTAAAAGTCCAGTCAAGCAAAGCAATGGTCTTCTTCACAGATTTTCCGACTGCCACGTGTACTGCATAGCCGCTTTCTTCCGAAATTTCCGGCAGCTGAGAATCCACCGGAGGACTCGATCGATCAAACCCTTGTCGGAAACTCGCCGGCGGTGAGAACCCAGTAATATAATCTTTATCTGGTGTACGAGAAACGGCAATATCCAGCATCCGAGAATCCACCATATGACTTGACCTCTCAAACCCTTGTCGGAAATTCGACGGCGGAGAAAAGCCAGAAGCAAAATCTTTATCTGGTGCAGGATGAGGGCCCAAAACCTCCATTAACTGAAAACTCGACGGAGAATTCAGAATAAATTGAAAATTATTTTTCTCGTTACATTTAATTTTCTTTAGAGTGGACGACTTTTCTTCTTCGATGAATTACCTTGAAACTGACTGTAGTAGCAAGATTCAAGTTTTCAATAACTGGTACCTTTTTTCTGGTTCCAAATTTGTGTCGACGCAAGTTCGTAGATAAAAGATATTTTTGTTAACTTTAAGAATGATTGCACGTACCTTTT
Source organism: Fraxinus ornus (assembly GCA_903798235.1). Taxonomy (NCBI): domain Eukaryota; kingdom Viridiplantae; phylum Streptophyta; class Magnoliopsida; order Lamiales; family Oleaceae; genus Fraxinus; species Fraxinus ornus. The sequence goes on along the minus strand of CAIGRF010317880.1, from coordinate 48,656 downwards.
TCCAATTACCCCTTTTGAAGTACTTTTTAGTTTTTATTAGCCCTTTTGTTCTTTAAAAATAGGACCATGTTACACTTACCTAATTTTTTATATAAAATTTTATCGAATCGATAAGTGGCGGTCCCTTATTGGGAGGCACCTGAGCCCACAGACGCCCCTCCAATAACGGACCACCACTTGTCGATTACTTTATGTAAAAAATTACGTACAAATAGAATAATCCTTAAAAATAACCCAAAAACCCACAAAACGATTTTTAGATTAAAAAAAAAAAACAGCATATAGTGATGAATTAGCATATAAATAATAGCCTAACACAATACTAAGGATGTGTTTGATTGGTTATTATTTTCCATGGAAAATAAATTCCAACTTCCACATTTGGCTCACATGCTTATCAATTCCTTGGTTTTGTGGAAAACCAATCCCCACCATTTTGATGGGAATTGATTTTCCAGTTGTTTTTTTTTTAAAGCAATTGGAAAAATTTTTAGATACAATGGTAAAAAAATTTATCACTTTTATTGACAATTTTCATGCAAAACAAAGTCAAACGAATGATATTCGATATGATAATTTTTTCTAAAAAAATTTTATTTTTTATTTTTTGTTGGCAAGTGAAACAAATTTTAGACCCAATGGTAAAAAAAATTATCACTTTAATAGATAATTTTCATAAGAAAAAACAAAAACAAACGGACACCAAACTTTCAACATTTTCCAGGTGAAAAATTACATCAATCAAACACAATTAATTACAATTCCCAGTAAAATAATTTCTAGGCAATTCAATTTCCTAAAATTTATTTATTTTTTCCCCCAATTTTCCACCTTTGCAATCAAACGGACCCTTCGTTTGTTAAAATTTATAAATCATTTTTAAAGAAGAAAAATAATAATGAATTTCATAAAATTTGTGAATAATAAATTAATTGGTTAAATTTATAGATCAACAGTTAGTGGAGGCTTAGATGCTTTCCTCCCTCCCGTTTTGTTCTATTCTATGAGTTATCAATCTTCCATTCTAATTAAACTTTGGATTTTAGTCGTGAGAAAGTTTTACTAATAAATAATGAGTTTGTCTTCAACCTTCCCCACTGATTTATAATATATTAAATATCAGATAATCATTTTTTAACCATTTTAACTCCTATAATATATTAAATATGTAATAGTAATTTATTTTGAACGATTTTAGTTATACTACAATTCAATTATTTCAATAATAAATTACTTTTTGTTTTTAGTTATATAATAAATACTAGAAAATACTTGTCATGTATGAATTTCATGTTATTAATTTTCAATTAATTAACATTCATATTAATCTAGACTCGATGAATCTTGATCTACATGAATCTAGAGTTTTTATAGATGAATTTAAATATATTCATGTATCTAGAGATTCTAATGGATATTTAAATTCATGTATTAGTAATTAATTATTATGTAACGAAATGTAGTATAAAAAGTTGCCCATTTATAATATTTCATCATCACAAAAAAAAATTTGAATCATAGAAGTTGAGTTTTGAAAGTACAATTTTTCTTAAATTTTTATTCTAAATTTTATTTTCCTTAATTCGTTTAAGACTGATATCAAGGGTGTGTTTGATGGATATTATTGAAAAAAATAATGTATTTTAAATAGTGATATGATGAAAAATATGTGGTTAAAAAGTAAGGAAAAGTTATTGATGTGATGAAAATATTATTTTTATTGATTAGTATGCTTGAAAATGAATTTTGAAAGAATGCATTTTTTAAGAATATGTGTCAAACAGTAACTTCCATCCTTCCAATACCAAATATGCTTCCATCGTTTACGAAGTAAGAAGTTTGTTGATTCAGAAAGAGAGAGAGAAATGAATGGCTCGATCTTTTACGACGATTTTTTCTAAGGCGCTTGCGATTTCACTCATGAATTAAACATGTAATTTTAGTTCACTTTNCCTGACTCCCGAACGCCCTTTTTTCCACCCATTTTTCCTCCCACACACCAACCCACTCATCAAAAATGCAGACTGCAGTCTGCGATTATTAGTTGCTTAGCCTCACTTATATCTGTTTTCTTCATTCAATTCACTCTGTTTATGCTTTCTTTTTTCCTCCCCACCTCTTCCTTCATCACTCTCCTTCCTCTCACAGGTCTGAATCTGCTTCTCTTTCTCTTTACATGTTTGTATAATCACTATTTTTTATGTATAATTACATCCTTTGTACTTAATTGTGTCCATTTCATTTTTCTGTTTGAACTGATTCCAGCTCTGTTGATTGTAATTGTTGTGGGTTTGGGGAGATGCTGCAAGAGGCTCGTGGGTGTGAAAGCATCTGCCCCGGCTTTCGTTTTCTTTAGCATACTCTTTATATGGGTTGTTCATGTTTGTGTGATTCGACAAGGTACTTTTCTCCAATGTTCGAATTGAAGAATAACCTTTTATTTTCTAGTCTCATGATTTCTTGATATTGTCAGTCAAAAGCTGATTAAGCGTGGATACTGATTTGAGTTCTCATTTTCGTAATCCATTATCCGCGGGATTTGATGATTTGCCAATGAGAGAGCTGATAGAATCAATAAATTCCAAATTAAGGGATATTACATAAATCTGTTGGAGATCGGTAGAGAGGATCGAGATGAAAAAGAAAAATGAAATTAATCCTGTATAAATATTGAAGAAGACTATCTGTATAATACCCGCATGTAGAAATGTTGATGAGAATCCCTTCAATTTCTTGAGATAACTCAGCGACAGTAGGAAGATTGATTAAACGTTTTTTTTTTTTTTCTTTCAAGGCCCGTACTTTTAATTCAAGATCCTGTCTTTTCTAGGATAATTTCAGATGTTTACCTTTTGTTGCAGTCACTTCATTTGTGGTGGACACTGTCTTCAACATAGAGATTGGCATGCTGATAGTTGGTTTATATTGGTCAGTTTTTTGTGTGCTTATACGAGGGATACATGTATATGACGAATTGGGAAGAATAGAACTTTAACTTCATGGACATTGAGTTCTATCCATAATTCATGCATAATACTGAAAAAAGACGTGCTTGGTTGCAGTATTATGTCAAGCGACCCTGGTTTTGTTAGACATGATTCTTCCTATCACGAAATTTCTCTCAGTGAAGTTGAAGCCCACAGAGAGGTTGCACTAGTTGATAAAGTTCTTTTATTGGACTAGCACATTATGTATATTGATCTAGTCTTCTTTCATAGGAATTAGACCCTTCAACTTATCCCACACAACAAGAATCTCATGCTGAGGAGGTAAGATTTTTACAGTTTTTTTTTCTCTTAAATTGAAGATTAACAAGTCACTTAGCATTTGCACACATTAAATTCAGATTTATTACTCAATCTAGGCTTCAGTGTCTCAAAGTTCAGCCAACTTGGTGGTCCAACAAGAGTCGTATCCAAAAGTTGTAGGTCGTTCTGATGCCTTGGTAGTGTTTGGTAACTAACATATGTTGCTTGATTATATATTAGGGGGTTTCTTTGGTCTTGATGGGTTTTAATTTCTGGCTTTGTATCTAGCAACTTCTAGCAAATTTGTAATAAGTACTTTTAAAATACACATCAAGTTCATAATCCTCCCCAAGAAATGTGTATTAAGGCAAATAGTATTGTAACAGTAGTTGAAATTCATCTATTTTTGCTCCATCCTCTATAAAAAAAATAGAGTGAGTGTTTTTTGACTATTTTGTTTTAATAAGGCTTTGCAATATTAGCTGCAGATATTTCTCAATTGTACTCAAACTTTCTTTCATGCTCAACAGCAGGGTTTGATTGTACGGAGGGGTAGATATTGCAGGCACTGTGATGCATATGTGATGGGTTTTGATCACCATTGTCCAGCTTTTGGAAACTGTATAGGTAATAACGACTTTCCTAGGTAATAACGACTTTCCTGGGTCATCTGATACATTGTCTGGGTGATAAAACTATTTCAATCAGCATACATTGAGTTTTAATTGCATAGATAATTGTAACCAGAAGCAATGTCCATGTGCAGGTCAAAAGAATCATTTCCTCTTTGTACTGATCCTTATTGGATTTTTAATATCTGAGGCTTCATATGTTGCATGTGCATCTCAGTGTAAGTTTGTTGTTTCTGCTTTTTTTGATGTATCAAATACCAAAAAATACATTTATGAAAAGATGATTTGAATATTTTACAATTTGGAAGGAACGCAAAAGGCGTGCTGTAGAAGAATTCACGTAGGGAGAAATAAGGAAATAATATTTATATAAAAATACTTTTAACAGGTATGAGAAACTAGGAAGGAGAAGGTGGGTTTCTTGGTTCAGCTTCTGTTCTTGTATGTGCTATTGTAACCTCTCATCATTGTCCTCAGTATTCGTGCTTCTACAGCTTATTTTGAAGTGTACCTCTGTTATGTAGTGACTGGGAATGCTATAACAAGTTTCAGTAAACTTAATATGGCACTGAAACTTGGCTTTAAAACAGACCCTTAGTTTGACCTCTCCACATGCAATTGAAGGTTTCACGTGAGAGGTAATCTTGGAGCTTCTCCAACATCAGAAAATTAAAATCGTAAAATTTATGACCAATGCTTTTACAATTCCTTGTAAAATGGAGTTCCGGAATGCTAGAAATAGAATTTGACCTTGCAATTCAACTTCCTTTGCCCAATTCCATGTAGAACTTCATGCACGAGCTTATATGAGTTCTTTATATCAGACATACATGGGAACAGAAAAATTACTGTAATAGATTTCACACATTTAGTGTTGACTTTGATTGGCTATGAGTGAATAAAATTTTGGATGTTATAATGCTAAAATAATGTGGCTTGAATGCAGTATGTATCTGGCCAAGTCTGAACTTTTATTTGGGAGGGAATAGGGCCCTGGTTTAAAATTGACTTAGTTATATTGCCCAAAAACACCTGTTTGTATTTCTTAACATGTATGATTATTCTGATTGAAGAAAGTTCAACTCCTAAGGTACCCTTCGGTTTTTTCTTTTGTTCTTTGCCTATTAATCTTTTCATTGTTCTACTGAATTATAGTTGCTGCAAGATTTCAGTCCTTGGATGAAGTTAAAAAGGTGGTATGTTGTTACTCTCTAGCTTAATCCTCCTGATACACATGGGATTGTATTATTTCATGATCTATTCTTGTGTATGCATTACTATCTAGTTTAGTGACTGTACTTTTGCATGGTATAGGCTCATAATGTCGTTCTTTTGTTGATTTTGTAGACTTCTGCTTCAAGAAGTTTGGCCATTAGTACAATGTTGTTTTCTTTGTTTCAAGTTCTTTGGCAGGTGCCCCTTTTTCTACTTCCTCTATGTATCAACGAATTAGAGTTTTTGAATGATGTGTTAACAGAAAATGTTAGAGAGAGAAAAAATGGCTTATGCTAATCTGATAATAATTCTTGGTGAACTTTGTAGGTGGTCTTTATAATGTGGCATTTGTATTGTGCATGTTTTAACATCAAAACTGATGAGTGGGTAAGTTCTATTACTCTATATTTATGCATCTGGAAATTAAAGTACTTCCTATGTCTCTTTCGTGTTAAATCTAGGTCAGGACATGTTCTTCTTTTAATATTTTTAAATTTATTTTAATTTTCTTGGGGACGGGATGGGGTTGCCATCAACAAGAAGTTGGTAATGGGTGGATATATGGAGGGATGTGAGATTGGTCATTTTCCCACATCAAGTACATGTTTGGATTCAGAGTCCTGGAAGTGAGTTTCATGATACATATTTTGAACCGCTTGCTGAGTATTTTATTTGTTAATTGAGGAAAAACTAATTCCAATTTTTGAAATAAGGTGCATATGAAAATGGAGAAATCTCCTTGAAGTTCATCCTCAAGACTATTTTATTCTGAACTGCAATCTCCATTTAGATTTCTATCTACTTTTTCTGTAAGAAGCTCTCTTCGAAAGGATCATATATCACTTCTTTGACAAAGGAAATGAGTGTCAATCGAGGTGGAAAATCATACTGGGAGCTTGTTTGGCTAAGCTCAAAATATTTAGTTATAAAATAAGTTTACTTTGTAAGTAAACAAGTAGTTTTTTTATGTATCAAAATTGGAAATAAATAAGCTATTGAAAGTAAGGCAAGAGTTAGTTTGAAAACATGTAATTTTTTACTTGAAAAGTAAAGAAATGGTAACTTATTCAAACAGCTTGAATTATACTTTACCTATGAGTAAAGAAAACACAACTTATTCAAACATGTTTAGAAACAAACGTGATCTTACACGTTAAATTTCGCAGTGACGACAAATTTACTTAAAGAGAACGCTGAAGTGTCCTTCAGCTAAACTTGCTATATTGCGCTCTGTGATTCAGCCATTTGTTTATCCGAGTTCAGTGGATTTATTGTGATTACTTGTGTTGTGTGTATGTAATTGTTGACCTAGAAGTTCATTTTTGCAGATAAATTGGAAGACATATCCAGAATTCCATGCTAAGGTTGTCTCCGATGCAGGTAATTTACTAGAACTGTTTCTCTATGATATGGTGTTATGCTCTAATTTTGTTCTTGCTCATTTTATCCTCCATTTTTGTCTAGGCCAACTGGCCCAGCCCCAAATTGACCTGCAGTTTAAGAATCCATATGACGAAGGAATCCTAAGGAATCTGAAGGAGTTCCTGACAGCAAAAGGATAATGTTCGTGTATCTTTTTGTGTATAACTTGTGTTGTTTTACAACATTAAACTGCTTCCTTGACTTGGTCATGCAGGCACGCGTGGATTTCTTGATGAGGAGTGAGAGTTCACAGGTTCACGATTGATGACATTATCAAGTGTCAAAGATGGGTGAAGGAGACGAGGCTTCTGCGTGCTGGAGAAAAAGGGTTGCAGCCGTTTCTTCAATTTGAAGACTAGAGAATTCTCTCCTTACCACCACTGATGATACAATTAATTATAGGAGAGTTTGCACACACTATTTTCTCCAAAATAAAGAAAGAAAAATTGTAACAGGGAGGAATTGTTGTACTTTTTGATTTTCCATTTTAACTGAGGATGTTGTGATTCCATAAACGATTTTATTGCAATATATTGCCTTCAATGTTTTTCAACCATTCGTTCGCTGTCCTTGAACTTCTTGAATATTCCTTTTAGTAGTGTGGTAGGGTCTTAACTATTTACATGGCTCTTGATTAGGGGAATAGTCAGCCTGAGTCGGGTCCGGCTGGACTGTTAATTTTTTAACGAAACGTAAACCTGTCTCGAAAATGATGCAGTCCGATAGCAGTCGCGACTGACCAGCATGAGCCGCATATGGAAAAAATTGTGCTAGTCCGGCTGGACTGTTAATTTTTTAACGAAACGTTAACCTGTCTCGAAAATGATGCGGTCCAATAGCAGTCGCGACTGACCCAGCATGAACCGCATATGGAAAAAATTGTGCTAGCCGGACACGGCCATTTTTACCGACTTAATCTCTCTGGACAACTTAGATGACAAATTGGATGGCAGTGCTGCATATTGTTAAAAATCTAGTGGTTGCAAAAACAAGTTGACGTGAAAACAGTCCAATAAGTGAATGTCAATGTCAATGTCAATGTCATGTTGTAAATTATGATTGTACACCAAGTATGATTGTTTTTCACATGGATGATGGATATTAGAAACAGTCTTAAGTGCATGTTTGACAAAGATTAAATTATAGTTTAAATTGATCAAATATATTTTTTTATCAATAAAGTTAAAGGTACATTTTTTTTCTTGATATTGTCTTTTACATTGCCTTTGTTTTTTGGAAAATTGTGGACAAGAAGATTGTTTTTGTTTTTAAACTGTCAAATGGTGTTTTGTCACATGACACAATGTAAAAGATGGTGTAAATGTAGCATGATTGATTTTTTATTCACACATTTTATAAAATCAACAATTTATAATCACTTTAAGAGCACTCCCAAACATGTTGTAATTGACTTATTGAATGGAAGCTCTTGACAGCAAGGAATCTAAGCTTATATTTAGTGATGGCAAAAAAACCCGCCCTGACAGGCTGGCCACCCCGTGAAGAACAAAAATAATAATTAACTACAAAATAAAAAAAAAAATTAGTTAACTGAAATTTTTTGCAAAAAAAAAAAAAAAAAA
>CAIGRF010317880.1:14892-38797 GCA_903798235.1 Fraxinus ornus | reverse complement strand
TTGTCGTGGCATCGTCGGACTTATCATGGGCATATGCCGACAAGGATCAATTTGTTTGAAATTGACATAACACCACTGAAAGGATGCCATGCCGGCCCCAATGGGAGGATGACTCTAGGAGAACGTGTTCGATTGTGTTTGGTTGCATATCTTATAAATCTAGTTAAAATAATGTCATCTATCCCTTGTGGTGATCATCTTAAATACATTTTAGTGTCACATAAACCGATGATAATCACCAGTTTATACTTTATAGCATTACTCCTCGAGTAATGTTTTTGGCATTCAAAATGTTCGACTTTTAGCTTTTGTGGCACTTATTGTTTACCTCACATGAGTAGTTCATTGAACGTTCAAACTAGTAATGAAAAGAAAAAACGATACAAAAGTAACACGGAAGCAGAACTAAATTTGTTCCAAATAAATAGATTTGTGAATTCCACGAAACATTATATCCAACACCAGATGTAACCTTCGGACTCTACAAGTCCACCAGAGGGCACCACCGGCAGCCATTCTTGTTTCAAAGTCACCAAGTCAAATAACCTTTTTGACATTAGGAAAATAAAATAAGCAATAGGCATACAAAACAAGAAATTAAGGAGGATACATTTTTGAAAGGATGATTCAATAACACTAACAAATATAAAAGTAAACGAGCATCTCTCTTTTTCATACTAATAAGGTAGGCTTTCAAGCCATTGCTTGCTGTTTTTTCCAATAGATAGTAATCGTCAAGCAAGATAAGTTAACTTTTAAATATAATCGAGTTTTTAGCGTAAGGATCAAGATCTTGTCTCAACCGTACCTATTCATACTGTTAGCATGGGAGAGCATATGCTCATCTTGCCCCTCAAGTATTTCTCTCACTGTTAGCAACATATTTGATAAATATTCATAACTTTCGGATAGAGTATTAGAATGTAAAGATCCATTAGATGCATGTCCTACCAACAATGGTTAAAGTTCATAGATAATACATGGCAATGTCTAACCACGTGGCATCATTGAGGTTAATCAGTGTCTCCGGGTCCCATGATAGGTAAACCTTATCTCACTGTCTGAATATGTATAACCAGAATATTAGAGGACAATACAAATACATTAAACCAAAAGAGGTACAATGATCACGGCCGTTGAACAATTTCAATCTTCTCACAAATTATTGTTTTTTTATTTTTCCTCACTTGTTTCTTACAAGGAACAACATTGAATACAATAATTCATACATTAGGTGGGATCAAATTTCTTGCATCACTTGCTTCAATCTCATGTTTACATCACATGTACCCACCACACAATTAAGAATATTTTAAATCTTAATAAAAACTGAAAAAAGAATTCTTCCTACTGAAAAAACCTAATCTTCTTCAAGTCGAAGTAATACTAATGCAACCAACCCACACAAATAATATACTTGCATTTGCTTATTTCCCAAATCTACAAATTCTTGATGCCAAAGTGTCAAGGCTCTGGCTTATCAAGAAATTCATTTTCAGCAGCAATTCTGCCCGAGCCACGGCCCATTTTCCCAAACGAGCCTACTGCCGATAAACCTTTGAAACTGCTACTGCCCTCACTGAAGTTCCGGGACCTTCTAGATCTTCTCGGCTTTGAGAAGTTGGCATCATGGTCGGTTTCGTTGTCGGGTTTAACCTTGGCAACGACCAACTGAATAATGTTACTTCTGCAAAATGGGCAAACTGGTATGGAAGGACATGCCGTTGTCGGGTTGGGCTTGTTGTGGCAGCACAAGGCCAGTGTGCATTGTGCGCACATTTGGTGGCCACATTCTTGAACCTCAATTGTACATACTTGATCGAAACATATGCAGCAAAGATCTGTATCGCTAGCCTGCACGAGATTGTCTCCAAATTATCCTAGTTTTTCTTACACAGCGTTTGCAATAAAGCAAAAGATATATTGATGTTCATTTAAATCATCGTTTAAGCAAGAATCTCGAGAAAGAATAGTCCCAACAAACAATAGACAGTTCAAATTCATTAGAAAGTGAAATTGATGATAAAGAGAGGACAATCACCTCGGATACATTGTCATCAAGTCCAGAATCAGAATACGATGGAGATGGTAGTGAATAAACTGTTCCTTTTAGGACGGCCTTTTCCCTCTCTCTGTTAGCCTCCATTAAAGCATGTTCCAACAGAGCTTTTGCCTCCTGATTAAGCTCGCTTATGAACTTCAAAGGCGATGGCCAGACAAGAGGCTCTGCGGATGAAGGATTCAGCAAAGCTGCACATGCTCCATGGTGATGCCGTAGAGCCACTACATAAGGTATTCTCCTAAATCATGTTCATGAGGGCTAAAATATTAGATCTATGACTACTGAAAGTCTAGCTTCTGTTCTGACATATGATAAAAGCAAAATTCATTACTTTGACAGGAATACATAAAATTATTGTTCTAAAACTCATTCCTTGGTTATAAGCATGTGAAAAATGTTAAATGACGAAGTAAGAATTTTATTAAAGAGAGTGACAAATGATCTATCTAAATCAATATGGAAACACTCAGTTGAAAATTAAATAAGAAATAGAAAGATACCCTGATGCATCTCTTTGAAGTCGATCAGCACCCCAGGCCAACAATTCGCGGATGCAATCAAGAGAACCACCTCTTGCAGCCAAATGAAGGGCAGTGCTGCCCGGAAAGCTGTAAACAAGAAACTGTCAATCCAAAATCTGCTCGACACAAACTGAGGGAAAGTCTACAATAGACATGATAATAAGATTACCCATATCCACTGGTTGAAGCACAGACAAGAGCGCCATTGTCTAATAATATATGAACACATTCAGGCCGTATTTGGCGAGCAGCCAAGTGCAGAGGGGTTGCTCCTTTGCCATCTCTAATATTCACGAAACGAGCATATCCCCTGTAAATTCAATCAAAGCACATGGGATTCTAGAAAGCAGATGGGATACCAATTCAAGAGGAAAATAATGCCAAACACAATATATTCGATTGTAGACTACTGTGTTAATTTTTAGGTGTATTTTGGGTTAAAGACTACATTGGATATTCCGTACATATTAGGCTGTCTTAATATTCTGATGTGAAAAGAATTTTTTTAGGATTTGAGAGTTGAAACCTGAATGGACGGGTGGACATGACTTTCAATTCGAGGGTGGACCATTATAAACCTGTGTGGAAGCTCGTGTGTGTATCTGATTCCATTTTACTCAATATTTCTATTGTAATTGAGATTAAGGCTTAGTTCCTAACAGATTAAAGTCAATCTGTACCAAGAAACCTACCAAGAAAAAGCCACCTGGGAGGTGCGAGCAGTCATAAGAATAGCTTGAAGGCAATCAGAATGACCATAGTAAGCAGCATAGTGCAAGCAGGTCCTTCCATTTAGTGAATCAAACATTAAAATCTGGCCCAATATTCAAGATTAGCCCCGTCAATTATGAACACCAACACACGTGTAAATTCATATATATAAAGTCAGATTACGTGAAAATGCCTCGATAGAGAAGATAAGGGATTGGTAAAAAGCATACATTTGCCCCAGCTTCAACGAGTTTTTTCACACAGGAGATCTTTCCATGCATTGCAGCCAACATCAATGGAGTCTGAATTAAATAATCACACATATATCAGATAGTGATTCTCAAGAATCAATAACAAGATCAAATCAAATATTTACAGTCATTTCGAAGAGATCGAGATGAACACACCTGCTTGTGGCGATTCAATAAATCGGGATTGACAGATCGGTCCAACAGCATAGAAAGAATCTGAAATCCCCAAATCCGACAAATCAAAACCAGAAATGAGAAAAACATCAAAATTTCATCAACCAAGAAAAATTCGAAGAAGCCCACCTCGATTTGGCCATTAGCTGCAGCAATATGCAAAGCAGAGTGGCGATCATACACTGTAGAGCTATCAATAAGAGTTGGGTCCCTTTCCAGAACAACCTCAACAATCTTAAAATCTCCCAACTGCACAGCACTGAACAGCCCCTGCTCCTCACTGGTCCTGCAACTCAGCCCCTGACCCATTATCCCTTTAAAGATTTATAAATATTGTAATTGGGTTTTGTGTATGGATATGCAGGTGGTGGAGAACCTCCACCGGGACTCATGCACCGCCGTGTGAAGTGGCGGTGGGGTGGCGAAATAGGGGAGTGCTTTACATATTGATTCATATATTTATGTTGATTATAGGAAGCTTGGAGCTGCCCGGGAAGGGAATGGGAGAAGGCGGGTAACTGACCATGTCAGTAGCAAGGTGGGACAACGGGCAGCAGTCAGATATTTTTCGGGCAGTTAGATTCCCAAAATAATATAACATTACAGTTTCACACACTTGTAGTTGATTGTTCAAATTAATGTGCGGTGAAAATTGCAGCGAAGTTCTCTTACTATGAGTTTTGTGCAAATAAAACCTTAATATTTAATTTTTGATAAGTGCTTCAGATCCAGGGCCAAAAACAGGCCCCAATTCCAGGGGGCCGAGGTGGATGCACTTCAGCCCTTGATTTGAATTCATGTGGGGCTCTTTTTTTTATCAAATCAGGGGCTGAGGTGTTGATGGCCCCCTGGATTTGGCTCAGTCATTGAGTCTGGCCGAGCAGATTAATCCTTAATTTTTTTAAAAAGAATTGAGACAGGGATCCAAAAAAATTTAAAAGAATCAAGAGTTGAACCGATCGTTAAAAAAATTAAGTCATTAAATAAAAAATGATGGTGAACCTATCACTTCTTGGGTTCCTTTTAAGTTTTAAAGGAATCTAAAAATTAATTTTTTTTCTCCCATAATTGGACAAGATTTTCAAATCATTCCTCTATTTTCAGTTAAATTGTCGTCTGATTTTAATAACATGGTTTTTTAATAATAATAATAGGGACATAAAGGACTAAATTTACTGCAAATAGGAAATTTTGTGAATGAGAATGCTAAGAGTAAAAGGTTAAGGATTTATTTGCACGATATTAATAAGACAGGGACCCCTTCTTGCAATTCTCCTCGACATTTGCGTGAGTCAACGTTTGATGAGCGTTGATTGGTGTTTGTTTCTTGTCCAAATTCCAAGCTTTCACACTCTTATTAGAATGTTCAACGTAGGATTTGATTAAAATAACGTCATAAAAATGTATTTTAATTAGCATTTACTTATGGATTACGCCACTTTGTTAAGAGAGATTTTGAAAGATGCAAGTGTAGGAGGCGCATATGATTGGATGGAAAAACTACCTATATTTTAAACAATTAAACGATAAAATATCATGTGACATTATATCAACATATTTCATACCGTAGCATGCAGATTGCTTACTTATTATTCCATCGGGGTAATACATAATCATTTATAAATTAGTTCACAAATGTTGAGGTGGCATGAATTCTAAACATTATTTAATTGAAATAGGGTATACATGAAATTCCAAAATGCATGCCATGTTGTATCTATCAACGAGTCTGTAAATGAATTATGCACAAGTAGCTTAACTCTCCTAGTCTAATTCACCAATCTTGGATGTGTCCTTGACCCGGAAAGGGCCGGAAACGCACTAAATACAAACAAGAAATAACAATTTTTTTTTATTTTTTTATTTATCAGTAATTGCTGGTGTCAATTTGTCAACAATCCAATAAATTAATAATTCTAGTCTAGGAGATAAACTTGGAAAATTGAACTTGGATTGGTTGTCCGCGTGATTTTATAATTTCTTTATATTTCAACGTTGTCCTTTCAATAGGGTGTTGAATTAATTTAATAGAATTAAGAAAAATAATTATATAGTTAAGTTAAGATTAATTATTTTATCACATGTGGATGAATTATTATTATATTTATTCATTCAAGAAAATGTCGACTAAATGGAATAAAAATATCTGGTTCGAGTTTAAAGAGTGATATTTTTGCAAGTATAGATTTGTGAACAGAAAATAGGCCACGCAGCTTTTGAGATGATAGATAAACATAACATGCTAAAAGTTGGTTGAAACGTACTTGTCATGGTGCACCGTTGGCTAACTAAGTATTTAATGTACAAGTTTTGAGCTTGCACATAGTATTTGGGGTGTACAATTTTTGATGTATGGTCAATATTTATATTGACAAAAATTTATCTTGATGGATAAAGTGATTTCTAAACGACAGTCAAGCACAAACGCTATCTTAATCGACCAACGACAAATCATTCTTTTCATCGCATTCCTATCATTAATATTTTTTTTATTAGAGCATCTTGTCTTTGATAACAATTTTCATCCAAAAAGTCGGTTAAGAAAGTGTAAAACATACATATTTGTCCCTTCTAAGTTTAAATAGGAAAAAATAATAAATACAAAATAATAATAACGGACACATGCAGGCCCCGTCTAAACGGGCAAATGAGACAGAGATTGGGCGGGAGTCATTACCCCGAAGCGAATACGGGGAAAGTGTAGACTACCCCGTTCAAGAGCATAAACATCGTCGTCACCACATCAAATTCAAAATCATCACCTCATTCACACAATCACAACTACAACGAGTGCTTAATTGAAGGTTAATCTCCAAAAAGCACCAAGTCGACTAACTGATCGTTGTACCATCGTGAGCAGCGGTAATTGAGCTTTGCTAGATCAGAGCGTCGGTGCTTGCACCAATGAAGAGAGAAACCAACGGCCGATGGGAAGAAAAAGATAATGGATAGAGAGAATGGTAAAAAGAGAGGGCGCGAGATAGAGAGAGAGTAAATTTGATTGACTACCTAATTTTTGCTCAATTAAACTTCATACGATTTAAGAATAGCGGTCTTTGAAACCCGATTGAGATATAATTTTCACTTTTTTATTTTTTCATTGCAGCCCAGTTAAATTTTTTATTTTTTTGTTGTCCATCCCATCTCAAATCCTCGAGCCCAACAATTTCTTAAAGTCCAATTACTACAAATCTCTAAATTTTTAACCCAATCAAATCCCAAATCATTATTGGGCAAATTAGGCCCAATACCCTAAAAACATTAACCAATTTGATTTAGGGAAATGCTAGATGTACCCTAAAAGCGTACATCTAGTTTTACAGCCCTCTCACAATAAGGGGGTCCTTTTTTTTTTTTTTTGAGTGCCCCCTCCCCCCTATTTGTGAGGGGAATGTACACCAAATTGTCAAACTTACAAGAAGACAAATTCTTTTATTTATAATCTTTTAATTAATTAAATCATTTAAAAACGTAATTAATACGTTATAAAAGATGATTTCTTCCCAAGTCTCTGTCACTCTAATATTTCTCTACTGCTTCATCTTTATCTTGACTGCCACAGCCTTCAACATCACCAGGCTCCTTAGAGATTCTCGAAATTGAGCAACTTTAACTCTTTTGACCAAAAATACTTCCTCCATTGACATCAACAGATGGAAAGCCATCACCATCCTGGCGGTGTCTAATGACGCACTGAGAGATCTCATGGAGAAGCATATAGGAGGTCTAGAAGGGTGTTTTGAGCAACCATGTGGTGTTGGACTATTATGATACCTTGAAGCTTTAGAAATTGAAAAACAAATGTCTTTGAGGGTCAAGTCGAGAAAAAGGAAATCCTACCCTTCCCAAAATGCCAGATTCCCAAATTTCATTTTTTGGGAAAATGGAAAATCTAGTTCTGTGAGGAGCGAAGTAGGTGATTTTCTGGCAATATTCAACCTTGAGTTTGATTGGGACATTGGGTTGATCCCAAATACCGTGGCGATGCTTGATGGTTTATGTAAAGATGGGTTGGTGCAATAGGCAATGAAGCTTTTTGGGTTAATGTGTGATAAGTGTACTATTCCAAAAGTGGTTGTCTACGCTACTGTAGTGGAAGGCTTTTTCAAGACACGAAAGCTTGAAGATGCAGTAAGAATTTTTAAGAAAATGCAGAGTGATGGGATCATTCCAAATGCATTTAGTTATATGGTTTTGACTCGGGGGATTTGTAAAGGGAAAATTAAAGAGGTTGGAGGAAACCTATGAGCTTTGCATTAACATGTTGGAATAATGTCACTTTTTATTAAAAGGTCTCTTTTCCAATTGCCTTCTAAACAAATTCCGATTATGTATTGCTACATTCTCAACAGTTGCTCCGTTTTCATCCTGATCATCTTTTGACAATTGATAAGTACATTTTGTACACTTATTTAGGTCATATTACTTGGATTTTATGTCATCAAATTATTAATTTCTACTTAATGTAGGTTACTTTACTTTTGTTTTTAGTTATAGACTAGTTCAAAGTAATTGGAAAAGAAATAATGATAAAATGGAATGAAATCTACAATTTTGTAGATCAAAGTATACACTATAGAAATTGAGGACTAAATTACATTAATTATAAAGATTGGATGATTTGGAGAAACACAAAGTTAATGGGCGTTGGAAGGAAGTTTATACTTAGCTGGACTTGCAATTGGCTGATGATGATGATGAAGAAAAAAAAAGAAAGAAAATAACTCTGAGTCAACTACAATACTTTGGCAGCTAAGAATTTATATATATACACACTCACGCAGACCGAAGAAAAGGAGAAAACGCAGAAAAAAAATACACCACGCAGGCGGCTGAAACTGGGTTGAAAACAAAGAAGGCAGCGACAGTTTTAGGAGCAAAAAGGAGAAAGATAAAGACAGATATAAGAAAAAGGAGAAAAAAAGTCAGGAATTACGGCAGTTTGGAAGAAAAGAAACAAAGGTAGCAATTAATATTATAATCTCACGCATTAGGAACCGGCTTGTTTCTGAACAGGAAGCGGGGGAGAAATTGATTAATATAGGTCGTTCGGTAGGGTTTAAAATTGAAAAATTAGTCGTTATTGTTGACTTTTATTAGACGAGTGAGACTCAATAACGATCATATTTTCAATTTTAATCCCCTACCGAACGGGGCCTATATATATTCACGCAGTGGTTGGCAAAAGCAAAAGGAGGCAGCTTCAACTCGAATTAATCACGTTTCGTTAATTTTGGGTGATGCTTTTCCACTTTTACGTATTTAAATTCAACATTATGAGTGTTTAAATATTTTTATGTTAGGATTGATGATGTAACTTAGACTTTTATTATATATTTAATTTCAAAATTTTCATGCATTTTTAATACGTGTTACTTAATTATTGTGTATTTAATGCTTTAATTGTCTGCGCAACAATTAATTGATTTAGGGATAATACTGAGACTGAGATGTTATATATAATTCTAACTCGTGCAATAATTGACGTAGACATTATAAGATATCGAGAAATAATTATAAGCTATGCGATCATTGTTGAATTCCTATAGATAAATGTGTTCATATATGTGTGAATTTACATAGATGTATAATAAGTCCAAGTATGTGAATAGAATTAGCGTTGCTCGAGAGAGATCGCTAACTATATCATGTTAATTCGATCGTTGACATGTATGAAAAATGGTTGAATAAATTGGAATTAGATGTATGATAAATAATCTAAGTGAAATCGAAAATCATAAATATCTAATCACATAATCTTATCTACAATCTTAATTTGAATTCGCTATTTTATTAAATAGTTCTTTATTTTTATTTTTTAGAACATCGCTTAGAAAAAAAAAACTTGATTTGATTGTTTGTTACTATTTTAATTTAATTTTAAGTTAGATTAGTTTAAAATTTCATAGCAGATAATAATTTTTTGTGGGACGATATTCGAACTTCATAAATCCATTTTATTACTTGTCACGATCCGTACACTTGTAGAATTTTCACGAACAACAATCAACCCATTTCTAATACCATCACTTCTAACCCTTCATACCACATTTTAGACATGGCAAATATTACAACATCTACTCGTGCATACAACATGTCGTCATAACGTAACTTTGTGTTAGGGTCAATCCTTCCTGAATTAAGGTTGAAAAACACGTTATCTAAAGAAACTCTATTGGGATTATCTATGTAAGCAACTAAAGGTACGCGTTGTATATTTTCCATCCCTTTTTTTTATTGTGTATTTTTTTTTTTTTTTCCGTCACCACTTTTGAATAAAAGTGAAATTGTATAATTAAAAAAATGATATTTTAAGGTTTTGATCGGTTTTTTGTTACTTTTTTGGGTGTTAATCACTTTTTTCGAAATTCCTATCATTTTTTACCGTATGTTACTTCTTTTTAAATTTTATGTCAGTTTTTAAGTGACAAATATATGTTTTGATTGTTGTTTTATCAATTTGTCGCTTTTTCAGTGTTTGTTAATTTTTTTTTTTTACTTTCTATCATTTTTTTTTAATTTCGGTCACTTTCCACTTCTTTTGAATATTGTCGATTTTTTTGGTGTTTGTCATTTTTTTGAATTTGTCGATTTTTTTAAAGTTATGTTACTTTTTCAAATTCTTGTCTTGTCGTTTTTTTTTTAAATTTTCATCACTTTTTTTAGTGTTTGTCACTTTCTTGAAATTTCTATCATTTTTTTGAGTAACAAACATCACATTGTATGCTATTTTGTCACTTTTTAAAGTTAAGTGTCATTTTTTATGTTTCTATCACTTTTTTGAGTGACAAACATTACTTTTTAATAAAAGTGACATTGTATGTTATTTTGCCATTTTTTAAAGTTAAGTGTTACTTTTTAATATAAAAAGTGACACTTAAATTTACATAGTATTTTTTACTTCAAAAATATTTTTCATATGATTTTTTAAAATACCTCAAATTTTAAAGGTATTTTTGTAAGTTACCCACCATTATTTTATCTACCCACTTTCAATTGAATCAGATTCATATCTTCATTCATACGTGAAACTGGTGACAGCTCCTGCCGCGTAAAAGAATGATTGTGCTAATTGTTTAATTTGTTTTAGCACAAGATTTAACCCCTTTTCCGAGATATAATCTTTTTGACGGGTGTATGTGTTCAAAGGCGCCTTGATGGTGCTCGAGTTGAACGATCGCACAGGGCCTCAACGTTGTAGGGGCACAAAAAAATTGTTATAAGTATTTATTTATGTATAATTAACGGTGCCGATTGTCCACTCTTTAATTATTATTTTTTGATTTTTTTGGTTCTAGAAGGTAAGTTTTTATTACATGAAAGGGGCATTTAATTTTTTTTTTTATTTGTGTCAATAAATTTTTTTAATTACATGAAAGGGGTATTATTTTAAACTGTCGCACATGACATCCAAAATCTTAGGGCCAGGCCAGGCCAGGCCGCCAGCCCTGTATGTGTTTGGAGTTTTGGGTTGGTTTCTGATTTTTTTTTCAACAAATTAGTTTACATTTTCCGGGGTTTAAGTTTTGTTTATTTTGTTTAAATCAATTGTTTACTTTCAAAGTGGTTACGACTTATGTGAATGATGTTGGAATAATTGGAATTATTTATAGTGTGAATTAGATATGTCTTCAATATGTGCCTCTTCAATTGCAAAGAGCCACGTTACTTAAAATTGTGTAATTATTTAAAAGGTGTATGACGAAAAGGTATATATTACACTATTTTATGTCAAAATGTGTGATCTATATTGAGAAATGCAACATCTTAACAAAAATGTGTATAACACACCATTTAATGTGAAAAAAATGTGGTCTATGTTAAGAGGTGTAACCTTTCAACAAGACTTGCAAATTTATAAATAGAGACCTTTAGTTCCATTTTTTTCTACACCCAATCAATTCAAATTATTATTGATCTCTAATTCTCTCATCTCTTCAAAAATTCCATTTCTTTTATTTTGTTGAATAAAATTTCGTTTGAATTTTTTATTTGTGTATATTCCATTCAAGAAAGATATTATCTATACTTTGGTTTGACTGGCAAATTAATGGCGTGCTATATTAAATCTGGAAGAATCGTTCTATTTTGGGAGACGAACGTAGATTTGATCATGTTAGCACCAGTATAGGGGATGAGATATGTCTTAAGGAGATTTGCATTTGCATATCTCGCTTCATTTTCTCTCCTTCGATTTCTTCATTTTCTACTTTTGAGTAAATTGTGATTTGTTCATTATTATGCAAGTATTATGATTCAGTAAGTTGTTACTCTAGTATTTGCATGCGCGTATTTTTTTATTAATGAAATATAATTCGTGCACTAATTTATCCAACAAATGACGTACTTGTGTATCGTGGTTACTGGTTTCATTAGGTTCTAAGTTCTAACTTCAATTTTATTTTCTAATTAGTTGAAATTTAAAATTTGGATTTTGGATTTTCATTTTGTATAAAATAGACATTTTTTAAAAAAATTCAGTAAGCCAGTAACTTTCGTTGATGAAGCTGCAGATGGTGGCCATGGGCCCATTATATTTAGTTATACATTTAGATTGCTATTTCGGTTTTTGCTCTTAAATACCTTTAAAGATTTAAAGTTTAATATTGTTGAGTTAATGTGCTTAATTACAAATTATACTCTTCTTGTTTTGTAGAGCTCAACTTGACATGTTATTTCAAGAATACCTCACTCGATTTTATATCACTCCTGCGATAAACTCACTTTGCAGGTACTTAATTGTTGAGGTCTAATTCTCTATTATTTAAAAAAATTATTTGAATGAATTTATTAGAGTGTTGCCTTGCCGGCATATTCATTTTCAATTATGTAAACAGTTGATTGGGAGTGGAAAATCGGAGGCTTAAATTATGGTAACTAAATTGATTCGTCTTTGAAAGTTGCGTAGTTCGACCCTAATGATACTTAGAGTGGGGGTGAATAGGTATTAATGCAAAGTTAGAATTATCTTTAAAATTAATTAGCAACAAGTCACTAATTAAATTATTATTCTAGATGATTAAACATGCATTTCCAATTTTCCTATGTTTAAATACCGCATAAATAGTAAGCAATAAAAAACATAAGAATAATTACGGAGAAATCCCAACTGGGTAAAAATTTCGGACACTTTATCAGTCAAATATCCACTATAAACGATTCTTTAACTTACAGTCTACCGGACTAGATGACGAAACGTACTATATGATCTTGTGACTGCAATTCCAACAGCTCTCATGAATTCTGTGCTCCGCACCAATTCCTGCAATTTTCAAAGCTCTCCTGGATTATTCTCTCCTAGTTTTGGGAAATCGTCTATCTCCTGTGGATGCACGAAAAACACCGCGTTCTTCACTAACTAGAACTCCAGTTACCTTCCATTAATCTTCAACAACTCTGACAGATGTGGAGGAAGTAGCAGTCTGGTATTTGGATTGTAAAACAGATGTTTTTCAGCATCAAGAAACGATCTCAATGAATAACGAAGGTTCGAAGCTTCAAAGATGGAGAGAATATGGAATCAATAAGTTTACTCAATGTTCAACCTTAGAGAAAAATTGTTATGTGGTTTTAGAGTATTTATAGGTAGGTTAGCAAACGAATGGGTCGGAGAAAAACCTTTAAAAACGGATAATACTATCGCTCGAGTTAGGGCTCAATGACAGCCATGCGGCAACTTATCGCTCCAGCGAAAGAAGGGCGGCGATGTTTCTGTTTTTGAAGTTCGAGTCAAACCTTGGCGACAGTTTAGCAAAAAGTCGCGTTATTTTTTCCTTCATTTTCCATTCTCGAAACTCTATACCTAAAAACATATTTTTGAAAAATTGCATATTACTCCTTGACTTTTTACAACCTATCAATTTTAGTCATTTTGTTCACAGAATATAACATAAAAAACTTAATAGTCTTGTATTGACATTACTTGTCTCTACTGCGAGTACTGAATTGACATTTTCAGCAATGAAGTATACGAAGATGATATTTCGCAACAAAATGGAGCATTTTCAGAAATAGATTTAGATTCCATTATAAATGCATATTATGTTTCAAATCTTGGTTGAGAACGACTTAAATAAATAACGTCCTTTAATGACTTGTTTCAATATATAAATTTTCCATTCGAACATTTTTTGCCCTAAAATTCGAATGTTATGATCCGTATACAAATCTGCTTCGACACAATTGCAAATTCAGAAATTTGATTGAAATAATATTGGGGAAGTTAAAGACAAATAATACCAGCATCGAGTGAGTCTCAATGATATACAATTCTCTAATAAGAAAGGGTCCCGAAAATCATGCACATTCTGTTAATAATAAAAAAAAAAAATTGAACAAAGTATAATTTAAACTTTTTCAAGGTATTTGAATAAAATTTATAATTTATGAAATTTGTATTTGAACATGGTAAAGCTGAAAAAAAAAAAAAGATAAGGTACTTTGACTTACTTTTGTTGGATATTTAATGGGTTGGGCTAGCTTTTCAGCCCAAATGTACATATCGTAGAGCTTGTAGCCGGCAACAATGTCCACACTGTCTTCATTTTTCTTCATTCTTCCTCCCTGAACACTCTCTCAAACAAAAAGAAAGAAAGGTAGTTGGCGTAAGAGAAGGGGATGATTCGAATAATTAAAAGGTTAAGCGTGAAAAGAAGCAGCGTAACTGCCATTTTTTCATCAAAACCCAATTATCCAAAACCAGGTTAGGTTATTTTCCTTTTCTTACTTTCATTTTTAATGTTTTTTATTTGAATAATCTCACGTAGCCCTACTGAGGTTACAACTTTAGTCTAGATTGCGTTAGATGATAGTTTAAAAGAATTTTATATCAACGTCATTTGAACTGAGATTGCAACTTCAATAAAACTAAATAACATTGCTCTTTTTATTTATGTAAATACACGTCAAACTCAACTCACCCGCTCCGCATATGCCTGGTCCACTCTTATCATATTCATTATTCCCTTTTTCTTTCAACGGAAGGAAATTAATTAATTTCAGAATTAAAAGTAATACTAGACGTTAGAAAATAGAACAAATTACATGTTAGCAATAGCACAATCGAATCGATGCCGAACTACAAAACAAGTGGGCATTTTTTTTTTTTTTAAAGTTAAATAATTAAATTTACTTAGTAAAGTAAATCACTTTGAAGAAGAGATTTTTTTAAAAAAAAAAATAATAATAAAAAGAATAATGTAACTTTCTCTTTAAAGAAGGCATTTATTTCACAGCGTGACCTAAGAAATCTTGAGCTCATATTTAGCTGAGGGAGGGTTTCTGATTTTTGCCCTCAGAAATGGACGCCGCTCACAACAGAGAGGCATTCCGACAGGCCGTCGGTAATACCCTCGAACGCCGTTTGTTTTACATCCCTTCTTTCAAGATCTACCGTGGCGTTGCTGGCCTCTACGATTATGGACCCCCCGGTTGCGCCGTTAAGTCTAACGTCCTCGCCTTCTGGCGTCAGGTCAGTACCACTGGAACTTGTTCATTTTCTCAGCTATTGTTACCTTAGGATTCTTAAATTAATTGCTTAATGTTTTTGTTTTCATGCCATGATACGCAAGTGCAGTTTTGTTTCTTTACTTAGGATTAAGGCTTGGAATTATATATTTAGTACGAATTTATGCGTAGTCTTTTTGTCAATTGGTATATGTAGCATAGGCGTCTCTTGATTTTATTCACCACGAACTTGATAAAGCACAACCTTAGCAAAATCATCAGTTGGTACTATATGGAGAGGGGGTGACTCGCTCAAAATTGTGCAAACTTTACTAATTTGGCAAAGTTGCTAAATTTACATGGAAAAGAAGCACTTGTTGATTGAGTTGGGAAGATAAGTCATGACAATAATAAACTTCAGGAATTGTCTTCACTTCAACCCCGAAAGAGAGTCCAAATTTGCATATTGCTGTCCTTTGCGCTTGGCATGCCTTTCACTACTAAGATTTTGGTTAACTATATAATACAAAAAATGTCGATTGGATTCAACTCTGATATGAATTAAATATTAATTAGATAGTTTCAGAAGCTTCAATGCTCTTCATAGTACTTCTAGTCTATTGAGGCTCATGCCTCAATTTATTCAAGTTAATATTAGATTCCATGCACAAATACTATATTTTATCTCAATTTATATGGGACAGTATAAGAACATCAGTTAATTGGCTCCTCTATGCTGGTGATACATTCTTGTGTGATACAGATTCTTTCTTTCTTTCTTTTTCTTTGGTTTTTGCTGCATCTCAATTGCTGCTCCTTCATGGTTTAAATATACTTTTCCCAGTTAACACGTTATTCAATGCTGCAGCATTTTGTCCTTGAAGAAAATATGTTAGAAGTTGACTGCCCTTGTGTTACACCAGAGATTGTGCTGAAGGCATCAGGCCACGTTGATAAGTTCACTGACCTTATGGTTAAAGATGAAAAAACTGGAACCTGTTACAGAGCAGATCACCTGCTAAAGGATTATTGCAAAGAAAAGCTTGAGAAAGATCCTAATCTAAGTGCGGAGAAGGCAACAGAATTGAGGCATGTGCTTGCTGTGTTGGATGACCTCTCTGCTGAAGAGCTTGGTGCAAAGATAAAGGAATATGGCATTTCAGCTCCAGATACGAAGAACCACCTCTCTGACCCCTATCCTTTCAATCTCATGTTTCAGACATCAATAGGGCCATCTGGTTTGAGCCCTGGGTGAGAATGTGTATTTATACATCGGATTATGCAATTTTGGACTGATTGCATTAATTTAATGATTTCTTAATATAATTCTTTTTGTAAGTTGATTTTTGATGGCTAATTGATTGCAGGTACATGCGCCCTGAGACTGCTCAAGGTATTTTTGTGAATTTCAAAGACTTGTACTACTATAATGGGAACAAGCTTCCTTTTGCAGCTGCACAGATTGGTCAAGCTTTTAGAAACGAGGTCTCAAATTCTTTCATAATGCTTGCTTTGTTGCATCCATGTCTGGGATTAAGCATTCACAGGATATATTATACATCTGAAACTGAGATAACATGATGCTACATCACAAATGTAGTAGTGTTAAATATATATTTTTATATGTTAGTCTTCCAACAAAATCACCTGCTGCTCTGTTGATCGAGGCTCGTAGACTGCAATTGTTGTAGCAAATGGCAAAATTGACTGTTAGTTTATATTTTCTAACTTTAGCCCAGTAAAAACAAGAAATACACACGATTGCTTTGAGTTTCTTTAATGCGAAGCCTATTCCTTTGGTGTAAGCCCTTGTGAAAATTGAGACTCGGATGCTTTGGAGAGTCCAGCAAACTGTACATTTTTTCTAATTTGCTGCGTTTAAATATAAATATGCAGCAGTGTCTTAAAAAGCCTTTTTAATTATCTTAAATTAATCTATTTTTTTCTATTTTTTCTCATATTTGCTATAAACGTTGCTTGTGCTATCGGTGTTATTTGAAAACATACAAATTTTGCAGATCTCTCCACGCCAAGGTCTTTTAAGGGTCCGTGAATTTACACTAGCAGAGATTGAGCACTTTGTGGATCCTGATGACAAGTCTCATCCTAAATTTTCTGAAGTTGCAGAGTTGGAGTTTTTTATGTTCCCAAGAGAAGACCAGGTGTCCGGACAACAAGCAAGGAGAATACCTATTGGAGAAGCCGTTTCTCAGGTTGGTCTAATATATGCCTGTATAGGTTATTCCTTTATAGTATGTTTGAGATTTTGTTCTCTGTGTTGTCAATAACTTTCGATACTGTGTTGCTTAGGGGATTGTCAATAATGAAACATTGGGTTATTTCATTGGGAGAGTCTATTTATTTTTAACTCAACTTGGAATTGACAAAGATCGCTTACGATTCCGCCAACATCTGGCAAATGAGATGGCACACTATGCTGCAGACTGTTGGGATGCTGAAATCGAATGCTCTTATGGTTGGATTGAATGTGTTGGTATTGCCGACAGATCTGCATATGATTTACGTGCTCACACAGTAAGAGTTCAGTTGACTTTGTATACTGCATCTGCATGGGGTTTATACTATATATTGGAATGGAGAATTTCACTGATTTATTACCTGTCCATATTTCCTTTTAATGCGCGAATGAATATCTTTAAGGAAGTGATAATAGCAAATACTTACTGTGTTTCACTTGATGACTAGTGACTTAGTGACAGGACATTTGTTCTCCTCTGTGGTGGATGCTATAGTGGTGTGTGTGACCATCTTTACCTTCATGCAGGATAAAAGTGGCGTTGCTCTAGTGGCTCATGAAAAATTTCTGGAACCCAAAGAAGTGGAGGTTTCTGTCTGTCTCTCTCACACACATGCCTGTTCTGGCATACACATTATCTGATAGCTTTGATAATGTGCTTCATTGTTGTAAACTATATATCTAATGTTAATTTTATCTTTACCAGAAACTTGTTATAGCTCCAGTGAAGAAAGAGCTGGGTCTTGCCTTCAAGGGTAACCAAAGGATGGTGGTTGAAGCATTGGAGGTAAAACTATGTGTTTGTTTGGGAGTGCTTGAATTATAATTAAGCAGAAGGTCCTACAGAATGTGGGTAAAAAGTCGGTAATAAGTTGTGGATCCATAGAATGTGTGGATAAAAGTGTGTTTTGCCAGTTTAATTCATAATTTAAACTTTGCCATGCATGCACCACCTTTGAATATTAGATGTTTGTTAGGCTATCTTGTATGCAGTCCTCAAATGTATCAATTTTGTTGTTCATTTAAATTCTCTTATTTTTCTCTGTTTTTACTTGGCTGGGAGATTGAAAAAGGATTGGACATTTGGACATCTCCCTCTTGTCTAGTAGTGATGCTCAAGTTTTTACTTTTCATAGAAATAAGATAAGTCTGATTATTTTAGATTGACATCATGTTCTTTTTAGAGATGTGGAAGGAATGGTTATATGTTTTGACCTCGGGGAAGAGGTTGGAGAGTCTAGATTTTTTATGAAATCTGTTTCCCCTTGCATGTATTTTTAGTTAGCAAAAGTATGCCTTGAATTGTGATCAAGACCAACATTGTGATTTGTGAATGGAATGTATTCGCATATACAACTATTGGCTTTTCCAGATTTATGAATTTTCTCATTCATACTTTAAATAGGCCATGGGTGAAAAGGAAGCTATGGAAATGAAAGCTATTCTGGAAGAGAAGGGAGAGGCGGAGTTTCATGTCTGTACTCTTGACAAGGTTGTGACTATAATGAAGAACATGTTGTCAATCTCCAAAGAGAAGAAAAAGGAACATCAAAGGGTTTTTACACCGTCAGTGATTGAACCGTCATTTGGTATTGGAAGGATTATATATTGTCTGTACGAGCATTCTTTTTATACCAGACCTAGTAGAGATGGAGATGAACAGTTGAATGTCTTCCGTTTCCCTCCGCTTATAGCACCCATCAAATGTACAGTATTTCCTCTGGTACAGAATGAACAATATGAGGAAGTTGCCAGATGCATTGCCAAATCATTGACTGCTGTTGGAATCTCATATAAGATTGACATAACAGGTATGCTCCATGCAAAATGATGATCTACAGAAAGTGTTTATGTCTAGGTGTACCAGTGAGCTTGCTAGTTCTTCCCCCTCCCTGTTTTTCTGCTTCCTCTTCTTGTTCTGTCCTGAATTTTGGTTGTGTTCTTGAATTCTTAGAAACTTGCAGGACATCCTATTGGAATGTCTTGGTACTTAAAGTCTGGTGTGCGAATAAGTCTAGAATTTATTAGAAACTTTGCCAATGGAGACTCAGGCTCATGTTCTTAGTTTTAGGGGGAAAGGAGTAACAACTGTGTTTATATGACCCCGTATCTAAATCCTCCCCATTAATGGCAGACTGATATTTACATGACAAGAAAGTGTTTGTTCAACTTTTCATTGACAGGAAATCGTCTGACAAGAACAGTTCCTTTTCTAATATCATTTCTTTTCTTTTTATCCATCATAGTTTACCGAGCTTTTCAACCTCTCAAGTTCTTGTTCACGTTTCCATCATCCCTGTTCTCTCTACATCTCTTCATTCTTGAATATCTAAAAAGCAATGTCCTATTTATTGCCTCCTATTTGTTTCTTCTCTTACCCTTTATTACTCTCTCCCAACGATAACCAAACTCTCTCTGCCTCATCTGCAGTATTTCAAACTCCCTCCCTCTGATTCATTATCATTCATTGTTCAGTTCTTCAATCTCTTGATCCTATGAATAGTTGAACCCATTTTTCCTTGGTCCTTTCCCCCTTGAACCATATTCTTGGTGGCAGTACCGATGCAATTAATTAGGGAGACAAAGCTCTCATCTTGTTCGCTGATACATCTCGAAATTCTGAATAGGCTAGCCAACCAGAACACCCTTGCCTGTTAAGTATAGAAGTACCCCAACCTGGACGTTGCTCACTATCCACTGAAGTGAGTTGTTGATATCCTCTTGGGCTTCATTCTGTGAAACCTCAATACACCCTGTTTGATAATAGTGCCTTGCCTTTCCCTTCCCTTTGAGAGTTGGTCTGATTCAGTAATATCAGAGGCCTGTAGGTATTATCCAATTCTCTGACAATCGTCTTACCCCTTTTAACGTTCTTAATTCTGTTTGGTCCATACAATCGAGAGATGGATAAGCCTGGATGACATTATAGTCCCCCTTTATCCTGCTTCAGCTCCACCAGGCTCAGCACATAACCACTGCCTTGCTTCTTCTTCTTCTTCTTCTTACACGTATCTCAACACATAATGAACTGCTATGCTTTAGTCTTTCATAGTATACATCACAAATTGGCATCTCATGGTGCACACTCTTTTAGAACCATATAGTTATTACTCTGCAATTAGTTATCAACTATTCATATCTACAACATGATGCAGGTACATCAATAGGAAAGAGATATGCTCGAACGGATGAACTAGGAGTGCCATTTGCAATTACAGTTGATTCAAAATCCTCAGTTACAGTCCGGGAAAGGGATAGCAAGCAGCAGATTCGAGTTAGCGTGGACGAGGTGGCATCCGTAATTAAGGAGGTGACTGACGGTGTGAGTACATGGGCCGACGTGTTATGGAGATACCCAACTCACTCATCTTAACCACTGATAAGTGAGTTTGAGAGATTATTTACTTAATGTTGTCATTTGAATTTCTTATACACGTCCGGTCGATACAGTTTGTCATCTAAAAATCAGATTTTTTTTATCTAAACCAAACGGGAGGTTTGTTTTCATATTGAGTTTTTGGACAAATGAATACTGTTACCCCTTTGAATGTTGTATCATAAATTCAATATAATCAAGAACGTGTAGTCGAGGGTGAATCCAAAATTGTCAAAAAAATCATACTAAAATCACTACCTAAAGTTTGAATCTAATTTTCATGAACTTTGAGAAGCTGTCATGCTGTCACAAGAATAGGCTACCAGCAAATATTTTGTCACAACAAAAGATAAAAATTATAGCCTAGGGGTCATAAATTTTGAATTCAAAATCTATAATAGGTGGTGAGTGTGGTCCCTATATCAAATTGCGTTTGCAATCTGTTAATACAAATTAAAATGGGACCATCCTCATGTGCACTACCTATACTGTATTAAAATTAGGTTTTAAAATCTGAATGATTGATTTTGAATCTTGTAATATGACAAATGAAATCCAACCACAGTAACGTCAAATTTACTCTTTTGCTTGATAAATTTGAAGCCATCTATGAATCTTTTTAATCACGATATATAAATCAGCAAAGTCCCTAAACAATGATAACCTTCAAATCAAATACTAAATATATTTATTTATTTGAGTAAAAAATAGTTGGTATGAAAATATGACAAGAAGAGGACAATGGAGTTTGAATAATTTCGCCTTTGATTGCGATAACTTCTGTTGATTGATGAGATTTTACGGCAATTCATATTCTAAATGTCTCATAATTTATTTAGGGGTTATTTTCAATGATGGCCATCGAATTTGCACTGTGTGTCAGTTAACCACTAAACTTTAATTTATTTCAGACTTTTCATTAAATTTTACCAAAAATAAATAAATTATTATTAATTAAACGTGTTTAATTAATTTAGTTTTCAAATTAGAAAATATTATATTTGTCCATTTTTTGAAAGGAAGTGGATAGATGAGAGAAAGAGACAGTGAATTACCAGAAAAATAAAAATCATCCTCCCCAAAGAAATATTTTCCTTATTTTTGTGGAAAATATAATCACATAATCAAAAGTTGAAAAATATTTTTCATAAAAAAATGCCAATCAAACACAATAAAAGCAGGAATTTATGTGAAAAAATAACTTTTTATATATAAAATAAAGTCAATCAAACACGTGTAAGTCAAGTAATCTATAGTGAAATAAACCCCATATTTTATGTAATCTTACATTTCATGGTGAAATGACTTTAGGGCAAAATCGCGTGAATTTTCATTTTCTTTCAAGAAAAAAGTTGAATTATCTTTCCAACTTGCCAACTTTGTCACCTTATTTGCTGAAAAAAGAGGCACCGAATCCAGCCGTTTTACACTACCCTTTAGTTTTTTCAAACCTTTTCCCACCCTTTATTAAAAGACCCAAAAACAAAAATGAAAAAGAAAGAAAAAATCGATTTATCCAATATCATAACATTTTAAAGTAAGCTTTTGCCAATGCCAAACATTTGAGTGGAGCGTGGCGTTTCACATTAGATAAAGTTGGCAACATGATTTAAGTTAACCAACAATATAATTACTTGCAAAACTACACACATCCTCAACCTTTTCAAATGAACATCTACCCGAAAAGTCACAAATTACTTACAAATTAAGAAATTGTTTTTTTTATGGCGTTTGGATAATTTTCTTTTACGAAAAAAGAAAATCAGAAACCATCCAAAGAACATTTGTATCTTGAGTACACGTCTTTCTTTTTCTTAATGTCCAATTGAATGGACCAAACATGCTCCGAAGGTTAGCCGTCAACAAAACAATGCTAACAAAAAAGGGGAGTTTAATGCAAGTCAAAGTCAAACAATCAATATTAACATCATCTTTTATGTGTTCCACAACTTTTGAACCAAACATTTCAAAAATTTTTATCACAATCTACTAAAAGATGTAATTTTAATCTACACCAAACACCCCCTAAAAAAGATTTCATGATGAGTATTTGTATAATTGTACATAATTAAATTCAGAATTCAATTTGGGAAATTGTTCAATAAAATGAATAAGAAAGATAGTATTTGAGTGCAATAAAGATGAAATTATTGCCCTTTTAATAGCACTCTATTCACACAGATTGTTTCATAATTCTACGACAAAGCATCATGAGGGCATTGAGAGTATGGCACAAAAGAACATGTTTGGCATATAGAATATTGGACAGTGACAAACATGCCTAACTAAAAGTAGAACAGAAGCATTCCATTAGCAGAAGAGACTAACAGAAACACAGATTTAATCCATCTCTACAATCTGAATTAACAGATGAAAGAAAAATGAATGGAAAAGAAAAAAAAAAAAATTCTACTTCGCAGATGATTATTTGTCAAGTTCTGGTCTGAATGTTGGAGAAGAAGCCAATGGAAGTACCTGTGATTCTTTGTTATGGCTCTTATTGATAAATGACATAAAAGAACCATTCTTTTCTTCTTCACTCAAATTTGAAACCCCGGCCCTTTTTTTCTCAGCTTCTTCCATTAGCAATCTTCTAAATAACTTGTCTTCTGCATCTTTCAAGAACTTGAATTTTGGAGGAGGTGAAGATCTTAATCTATTAACTTCAGCCTCCGATAATGATTCAAAAAGAGGATTAAATCCATGGTTATAACAAGAATCAAAAGCCTTAACAGAGGGTGAAGAAATAGGGGTTAAATATGGTGTGCCAGTTCCATCTACGCCAATAAAAAGATCACTCAAACTTCTTGTTCTTGATCTTTTTCTGCTACTTCTATCACCCTTTGATTTCCCATCATCAGACTCCAAATCCTCCTTGCTTTCTTCCTTGATTGTGAAGAGAAATCTTGGTGGCCCCCAAAGATTGTGCAGCCTCATCAGTTCAGTTTCAACACCATCTTCACCGTAGCCTTTCAATAGCAAATCTTTGCTTGACCCTAATTCTAGGTCAATTTCTTCATGCCCATTAATGGATTATGCTGGATTTTTCACTGTAATTGTCTATTCTTGGCTACTGTTTACAGAATAAGGCTTCTTCCAGCAAAACAG
>CAIGRF010317880.1:0-12228 GCA_903798235.1 Fraxinus ornus | reverse complement strand
ACAATTCATTCACAACTCTTCTTCTCACAAAATCTTACAAACAATCATAACCCACAGTTTTCAATATAGCTAAATTATCTAATAAACCCACAGTTTAAAATGAGCAATTGATGTTCTATACACCACCAATGTATCCCAAAATTGTTCCAAATCAATGGAACTCCAACTCATTCATGCATCAAATGAAATGAACCAAAAAATGAACCCCCAACACCAAATTAATCGATCTGTACAAACCTAATAAAAAAATCCATTACTTCCCGATTAAAGGAAATCAGTGTAACTCACGCATGGAAGCCGCTATAAGCTATAAGATTTCATAAGCCAAATAAGACGGACAAAATGCAAATTAGCATCAAATTTGCATTGCCCAACTATACAATAATTAAACCAAGTAGTTGAGTGATTTTGTTTAGCAACAACAAATGCAAACTTCAATCAGAAAACCCACACGATTATTCGAAATGAAAGATCATCACAACACCAAATAATGTCATTTCCATTTCTTGAACTTCATAAACTTTCCACCATGCTTTCCGAACATGCCATGATGCTTCCAACGCTTGCCAAACTTCCCGTGCTTAAACTTTCCATGGTGGCCGAAAGATCCCCCCTGGTGGTGGTATCCACCGTGTGCCAGATGGTGTGCCCCATAAGCAGCTGCAGCCATTGCAGCACCCCCTGCTAAAACTGCTCCCATACCAGATCCATGACCTGTAAGAATTGTGTACCACACGAATTATTCACCATTAACCAATGAATCAGCATAAAACATATAAATCACAAAGAAACAGGTACTGAGCAAAAGTTACATACTATGGCGAAAGTTAGAAGAGATGAAAGAGATTCCTTTAAAGGAGAACGAAACTGATGGATTGGCTTTAGTACTATAGGAATTAGGAACATGCATATGAAAATCTTCGGGAAGAAGGAAATGATAACAAATTATGTATTGTGTAACACAAAATGCTAATATCTAATAGTTGACAACAGAGATCAAATGTATAGAAATTATAAATTGGATCGGTTATCTCATATTCTGAATTGAGAAAGACAACCACAACCAAGCATCGAAATAATATAACTTTTTGACAATTGATGGAATTAAACAGGACCGTCAGGTGAATTCATAATGCTAAGCTCCACAAAAGATGATTCTTACGCAGCAAAGTCAATAAAGCAAATGATAGAGGAAGAATAAAAAGGAGATAAATCCAGATTTTACTTATTTATTTATTTATTTTTATTTTTTTAAATCCTTATAGCAGAAAAGAACAATAATTGGAAACAATTTATCTACGACAACAAATTATACCTGAGTGGGAAGGACCGGGATAACCTGATGGAGGGTATCCACCTGGTGGTGGATATGCTGGTGGCGGATATCCTGCAGGAGCATAGCCTGCTGGTGGGTACCCAGCTGGTGGAGGATAGCCTTGTGGAGAGTAACCATGTGGTGGATAACCATGCGAGGGATATCCTTGTGGGGGGTATGGTGGAGGAGGGTATGCGCCTTGTGGAGGGTATGGTGGAGGAGGGTATGCCCCTTGTGGGGGGTATGCTGGAGGACGGGGGTAGTGTCCAGCTCCAGCGGCATATGCAGCAAGATTAGAAAACAGCCCTTTATCCTCAGTATCATTCTTGTGATTTCCGTCTCCCATTTTTCTTTAAAACAGATCAAAATTGCACGAACTGTAAGCGAAGGACAAAGAACTACTAGTCAATATGACTACAATGCAAAATAAGACTACCGTCTGTATGTGCATGTTAGCTTATATGTAGAAGAAGTTAACAAATGAGATAAAATAAACAACTGGATCATTATTCTGATAGTAATGATGCAGAGGTCTTTTAGTATTAGTTTGATGAAGAATGCATAGTATTGGTGGACCGTACATTTGTATTTTTCAATTCATGAGAAACACATATTCACACATCAACAACTTTTTACAACAGATCAGAGTCGAGAGAGATATCAAAAGCACCAGAGTGTTGGAAGTAAGCCTTAATGGCTTCTTAAGATTGCAATGAAAAATAGAACGAAAAAAGAACCAAAGCAAACCCACATATTTATAAAGGTTCACCCTCAACCTGAGAGTTACGTCCATTTCATTGTAATGGAAAATGCCTCTCACACATTGAAAATTGACAGTCTAAAATCTTTTATACAGTAGAAATAATAGGGCAACCTACATGTATGAAATATCAATATACTTGAAAAGTTTGCGATCGAAGAGTAAGTGGATAGGATAATTCTACTTGTACCTAGTCTTTTACATAATCTTTTACCGAATTGACAAGTGGCGCACAACCGAAGTGGATAGGATATTATTAGGTTGCACGGAGTCCAACACAACACAACTACAACTTGATGAATCCTATCCAATATGCATCATCGTGACCAATATGAAACAATGATTTCTATCCAGTTTACTCTTTCATGGTTATAGATACATACCCCAAATTTTAGAGAGCCATTTTTCGAAAAAACTTCCATAGCAGTAGGAACCACAAAAACAACTTTATCCAACATAACAAATTCTGATCAACTGGGCACGTAAAACAAGATAAATAAATCAAACACAAAAGCCACCTAAAGCATCCACTTATTACTGCCTCACAAAATATGTTACAACAATATTCATAATTACAGCTGCCGACAATCATCTCCCAATCCACGGCCAAACACATAATAAAAAATTAATTTTGACAATCCGATTGTATAATTCTTAATTTTATAAAATAACGGTATCTTCTGTGGGAGTATGATTCATATCATCATCTTCAAAGTAAAAAGATACACATAATTAATCATAAATTGCATGCATATCCACATCAAGAAATTCATAATTTCATATGTATGATTGATTTTTAAAGGTAAGGCGATTCATTAAAAGCAAGAAACAGGAAATCGATGTACGAGAAAGGGGAAAAACAAGAACCCTGAAAATAAGAAGAAGAGGCAACATATCGTTTAAAATCTACTTCACAGGAAACATACAGCCTTTACGAAACAAAAATTATCACAGTCTAAAGAGGGGAGGGGAGGGGAGGGGGGGAAGAGATGATTACCCAATAATTTGCTGTGAGATTCTTCCGATAAGTTTTTCGGTTTAACGAAGGTTAAAGTGGAGTTAAAACAGA
This sequence comes from Fraxinus ornus, assembly GCA_903798235.1. Taxonomy (NCBI): domain Eukaryota; kingdom Viridiplantae; phylum Streptophyta; class Magnoliopsida; order Lamiales; family Oleaceae; genus Fraxinus; species Fraxinus ornus. The sequence continues at coordinate 9,084 of CAIGRF010317880.1, read as the reverse complement.
AATCTCCTGGTTTTCTCGTTTCATTTTTTTTTTTTTAAACTATATTCAAAATTCTGAAATATGTATAGCGTATGCAAGTGCTCATTGCGTCAATTTAGCCCGGCTATTATCATTGAAAAATTATATTATGAATAATTACTTTTTTGAAAAATACGTGATTAAAAAATAAAAAAAAATTTGATTTTCATGCATAATATTTTATTGGCAACGTACAAAATATCCCAAATTTAGGGATGTTTTGAAAAATCATATTAAAAATATTTTGAAAGTTAAAAATATTGTGTAAAGTTCAATATTACTTTTATTATAAAAAAATGATGTTTATCACTTGAAAAATTGATATAATTTTTTTAAAAAAAGTAACAAATAATAAAAAAATGATAGGAATTTCGAAAAAGTGACATTAAAAAAATTGACATACACCAATTAAAATCCTAGAATCGGTTAAATAAAATGACAGAGATTAAAAAAGTGACAAATTATATTTAACATCAATCAAAAGCTTAGGAGAGATCCAAGGGATGATTGATTTTCTTTTGCAGATTCGAAAAAGTGGTTGTCTCTTTGTTTTCACTTTTACTACCTAACATATTAACTTGAATTTGGAAGTTATTCAAAAAAGTGTTATTTTTGTAATTATATTTCATTTCTATTAACTAAGGTAGTTGAATTTGAAAATTATTCAATAATGTGACAAAAATTTTAAAAAGTGATAAATAACCCAAAAAATGAGAACAACTCAAAATGTGACAAAAAAACTAAAAAAAAAAAAAAAGAAAAAGTGACAAATAAGAAAATGACAACTTCACCAACTCTTTCTTTCCATTCTACCATCGATAGCAGAAGTGAGTACACAATTTCCTCGGCATCCTCAGTAGTACTATTTGGACGTCTCTCCATATTGCCATTTTTATAAGCTTTTTCACCTCTGTTGACGTAAATAGCATCAGATTCACTAAATTTTCATGGTTTGCAATTCTTTTTTTTATCTCAACAACTATCTCCACTAAGTCATCATTCTAAAAATCAACATTCCATCTTTTGTCTAGAAAATTCATTCATCACTATAGCATTTTGTCCATAACTCATCAGAGAAATGAAATAGGCCCATTTCATCCATGGCTGAAGGCCGTCCACAATCACAAAAATAATAATAAAAAAAAATACCAAAAATGTGATAAGAGGTACAAAACTTTTAGCTTGTTATTCTTGAATCCATTACACACCAAATTTAATCAATTCACATTTTGAATAGATTCTCATTTTCTATAGGTCAAGCATGGGGATAAAAAATGTGAGAGATTTACTTGAGAACCATTGTTCTTGCAATTGCTAAGTTTGTTGCGCTTCGTTTATACCTAGAATGGCCGAAACCTTAAGGTGGAGACAACAGAGAGCAAACGGTGGAGATCAGAGAAGAGGGTTTCTTTTTTGAATTGTTAAGGAGGTTAGTCATCTGGAATGAGAATTGGAGATCTGATTTTGGAGGTTTTGGCTTTTAGGACATATTAATTACGTGGTTAGTTTAATTTGAAAGTGTATTCAATTTGATTAATTTAATAGTGAAGTGTGCCTTATTTATCCATATTTTATTGTGTAAATATGTTGTTGAAAATGAATATGTGAAAAAAAAAAAAGTTTCAAATAATGGCTACCAAAAATGAGCTATTATTCTCGCAGTTACTTCTAAGCGAGTGTTTGGTAGGTTTTTCCAATAGTGTGATTTTCTTTTCTCGATATTTAAATGAAATTTTAATTATTTATGGTGATTATGTAACACACAAAGAGCTTGATTATCTAATAACAAAAAAAATTATCTTTAAATGGAGTAAATAATTATCTTCTCTTTGTTATTTAAACGTTTTTAAGACTTTATTTGATCCTCATTTTTTCAAAATACATTTTTATCTCTCTTCTTTTCAATCACACAAAATAATATTACACACAACCAAAAAAATCTCTTTCATTTTTAACAACACATTCTCCATCAATTTACTATTCCAAAATGCATTTTACACAAAAAAAAAANAACACATTCTCCATCAATTTACTATTCCAAAATGCATTTTACACAAAAAAAAAAAAAAAAAAAAAAGGCTCAAACATGCCCTAAATCTAGTAATCCTTTACACGGATGGTTTAATCCAAGTGTCAAATTTCCCTCGGTGCGGACACATTTAGGAGTGACGATTACATATGAACACATCACTTTTGACGTATTTAGTATAGTAAATTGTACAAAAATAAAAAGTGTTTTGACTTAACTTAAAAAGTGCTTTGACAGTTATCTCTAGATGATCTTATTCGACTAATTTGTTTTCTATTTTCACGATTGAAATTGCAACTCAGCTTTGCTTGAAGACATGTCATTTGATCTGCCATACAACATATTGTACTTTCGGTTCATCTCTTATAATAAAACAAGTGAAGTCAATATGCCACGATGGGATTGATGTCATGCGGTGAAGTGGAAAAACGCAAATCATGAAAGCAATGATGCCCGAGAAGAATTCAACTCAAGTCTATCATGAAAGCAAAGAAGTCAACGAGAACAAATCATCTCATCACCTCAGCAAGAATATTGGTACAGGAACTTCCAACTACCTTTTTTCAGAAATTTCATTTCATACTAGAGAGAGAGATGCCCACATTCAAATTCTCATCTTTTTAGCTACCTTAGGCATAATAAGATGAAAAGAACACAGATTTTATTCTATCTTTTCTTTATATGGATTTTAACATTAGTAGCATTTCAACAGCGCCATGCTGCTAGCTCTGATGTTCAAGTGAGATCAGGTAAATCACAACAACCTCCATTCCCACAACCAAATCAACCAAGTCTTTGATTTTTAAGAATACGAGTTTCTCACCTGAGCCTACCTGGCTATCTTCTGAATCTTTATTACAGTTGGTTGCAAGATCAGCCCTGCAGAGTACAGTTCAGGAACAAGAAGTGGATATTTTCTAACTTTGGTAAGCATTTTAGTCTCCACTTTTTAATTGTTTTACTAGGTTGATAATACTGGTAACACCAAGTCATGTTTTACTAGCAGACAAACAATAACAAGGAGGTAAAAGAGAAGAATATATCTAAAACACCATCTGGACCGAACCCAATTGGACATCATCGTCTGCCATCAATGCCCTAAAGTATTTGTCCTCCTAACACAATAATTCTTCCAAGTTATTGGAGTTTTTATATGTTTGTACAAGTTAAAACCATGAAACGTACAGGGTACTGTACAAAAGTCGGAATTCTTTTGAATATTCGATTTCCCTTCATAAAATATGAGACAGAAAAATCTTTTAAATATAGAGCAGGGCTAAATTGATGCATTCCGCGGAATTGAAGTACATAATGTTTTTGCTTTAAAAAATACCCAATCTCATTCTTACAAGCATGAGATAGGGCAGGTCAAGAAACAGTAGATAGGAATATGGTCTACTTTCCAGAAGGGGAAGTTGACATAGGATGCAATAGAACAATTGTAGGAGAAGGGGAAAGGGAAAGGGAAAGGGGAGAGAAGAGGAGGAGTAAGGAGGGAGAAAAGAGAGAAGAAGAGGGAGAGCGGAAGATAGAAATTGGGGGAGAAATTAATTATTTCATTATATCAAGCTTCTCAATTACATCGCACAAGACCCCTTAATATAGGGTTTCAAAAGACCCTATTTTAATAAGAAAATACTATAAAAGGTAATAAATCAAACCCCAATAATGTTTCCTAAAATATGCATTAAAATTGGAAATTGAATATATAATATCCCTTCTAATTCTCCATCAGAAGGTGTCCTTGAACCAAGAAACCCCTTGGTAGACTTCACATTCAAGTATGATAGTTAAAGGAAACATTTCATTCACCATGGAAGCATTTAGTTCTATAACAACTCTGTAAAATATTAAACTATGTAATATATGAATGAGGTACACTTGAGAGCTGAGGGACTGTTTCAAAAAGAAAGCATGCCTTTAAACTGATGACCAACGAATGAAGGGCCAGCTATGTATTCACAAACTCACAATTTTAAGAAATATACAAGGTTCGCTAGTAACTACAAAAACAATGTACAATTTCATACCGTGCGCTTCCGCTTTGATCGCTTACTTTTCCTTGGACCAGAAGGAACTGATTTAGTGCTGTTAGAAGCATATGCCTCTTCCAGAACTTCCTCATCCTGCAGGGAATGTTAAACAGCTTCTAAAAATAAGCTCAAGTAACATCCAAAATGGATAAAGAATCATGTTTATTATTCATGCAGTAGAATTTCTAACATCCATTGTCTCACGTCTACATGATGTAGAATCGGATGTTCAAAGAGATTGAGGACTAAAGTTAACTAAAAAAAAATTCCCTTTCTCTGTCCACTTAAGATGGGTTGGTTCAACACAGTGTTAGAGACAAAGAAAGATACTCAATTCAAGTCTCTCTCTCTCTTACCATTTATGAAAATTGTGCATGCATCAAGCCTTTGATGAAAAATGAATTGCATGCACGCGAGGAGCGTTTTGACAAGATTCATTGCCCCGACCTCTTTCCCGTGGAAGAATGTTTTCTTCTTAGACTATATTTAAACAAATAAATGTGTCATTTTCTAACAACTTAAACTTTTAGATGAGATGGTTGAACAATAGCACACGAAACTAGTACATGAGCCCAAGCGTCCTCCACTCATTGCATTGGTTTTGACATGCATGTTTTAACACCATATCAGAATTAGACTTGGAACGGTGTTATTCTATCAAGGAACTGAAGTGAAGAAATTTTCTGATTACTAGTTGTGCACTTAGTTAATGTTTGGGCTTGGTAATGGATACTGTGAAATGCGTGTTTACCATGCATGGCTCAGTGAAGTAGAAAAGTCTTGGCGGTCAGGCGCAACAAATGAGGTTTAGGTAGGTTATACTACCCAATCAAAAGAATGCTGCGGCGAGATAATTATTATGTTGTGATGGGTCTACTTCATGATGAAACCATCCCCCTATTTATTTTTTCAAATGGAAACTTCCTAAGTAAACTTTAAAAACACAAAAAGAAAATAAATCAAATCAAGTCTAACAAATGCTTATTTCTCCTAAAACAAGTCTTCAATGTTGAAATGGTATCCAATTTGCCATCAAACTTTTCATATGAACCATGAAATGAAGTTTACCTTGGACTTCATTTCTTCATTTGACTCGTCTTCGGAGTCAGATGCAAGCAAAGTCTGACCCTCATCTGCAGGCAGTGCTTTACTCTTTTTGTTGTTTTCATCTTCTTTCAATTGCCTAAATCTGTATTAGAGATAATTTCATTCAATAAAAAAGGTACTAACGCAGCAGAATATAAATGATTAAAAAGGCTTAAGATGAGAAACGCACCTATCACCCGTACGTTCTGGCTGAGCACTTGATCGTTTTGCACGTCCAGCACTGATGATTCCGCTAGCGTTCTCACTCACAACAGGCTTTGCACCTCCCATTTTGCGTAACCATACTTGTTGTGCTGTGCTGAGCACGTTATTTGTGAACCTGAAAAACCAATAATATGAGCGAAAATCATCCAATAAATTATCATTCTAATGAAAATACTGTATGGCTGATAATATGAAATCGTACTTGATGCTTACAAATATGTGTTGACAAGAGGTACGTCTCTCCATGTATATGTAAATTTAATGTCCTTGGGGGTAGATATCAAGTGTTTAAAAGTTCAGCATTTATAAAACTGTGCCAATTTAATATTGTTATTCTTTCCTCGAGTGATCCTCGATGTGTTATTGTAAGATTGAAATTCTATATATATAAGCATTTAACTGTCTGTAACAAATGGGACATTACATTAATCATACGTCATGTGATACATTGTACGAATAAATCACATGTTGGCATGCGTGTACAAATATCTTTTCTTGAATACAAATTGCAGTTCACTAACAAGGAAAAGTTGTACAGGACAAGGTGTTCACAAACAAGAAGTGCAGGAAAAAAAAAAAAAAAACTAATCATGCCATCAAAATGCGGTGACTCATCCATGCTAATAAAACATTATTGCAAAAAAAGTGGTTTTATTTTATATATATTCTAACTTGGTTTGAAATAGAATTAATTTAGAATTGGATGTTGAGTTCAGATCCATATCAAAACTGAGTTTTATTTATATATCATCTAACTGGAGCTTGTGCATGTCATAGTGCCTCACATGCGTGGTCTATGCAGATCTGAACATGATGGGAAACCAGATGTGGAACATCAGTGCATAAATTAAGAAATAATAAACTCATAAACCAATAGTTGATATGATGAAACAATAGATATGTAGTGCTCCAACTTACCAATAAATTGATAATCCAGATGGAACAGACAAAGAAAAGTAACCAATCATGAACGGAAGAAACTTTAACACGAGAAGTGTGTTCTTCTGAGATGGATCATCTGTCTACCAGAACAAGACTGAGTTATCAGGGAGACATGCAAGAAAGAAAATTATATAAAAGCAAAAATCAAACTTATGTTTGATCTTACTTGGGGAGGCTTCATGATTTCCATTGACACATACTGAGATACCACAAGGAGAACAGGTAAAACGAGGTATGCTACAGTGTCATGCCAACCAAGTGGTGGATGTCCATCCTGCAAGATTTACAACACAGTACACACGTTATGGAGCCAAGCACCATATAATAGCTCAGTATCCATATCTTCCTGGAGTAGAGGATTTCAGGGACGCAAAAGGAGAGAAATGGATTGTGTGAGAAATAAAAAGGCAGCAAAGAAGCAAGAAAGCCACTGGTTAGCTACTAAATTTGGAGACCATCAAGTTTCCATTACCACAAATGGGAATAGCCAGGAGATTCCAGCTCCACTTTGCCGAGCAGCAATGGTTGTTGGGCCTCCCAAAGAAGGAATCCAAAAGAAACCTTCAGTCAGCAGCCCCTGCATAAGAATGTTATGAATCCATTGCTATGAGTGGAATCGGATGACACTAAATACTCAAATACCAATAAGAACCTTCCTGCGTACCTCATTTGCAACATTTGACAGAGCCTGATATAAACCTATCCAGACTGGTATTGTAGCCAAAGTTGGAAAACAACCTGTTATTCCATGAAAAAATTCAGTAAAATGAGGAAGGAGATAATATGCAGAAACTAGATTGATATTTTAGAGGTGCCAAGTTTGTTGTTTTGACTAGATGTGTTAATGAGGAAATGACACTATGGAGAATTGGCAACTCCACACCCAAAAAAAGGAAGAACAGAAAGAAAGAGGGAGAACAACAACAAACTAAGTCCTGTTTCCAAATAAACTCTCTGTCGACTACATGAAACCTTTTTCGCCTCTCATTCTAACCTAAGCTAAAGTCATTCCTTGGCAATTACATTGTCATTTGCATAATCAAACTTAAATTCCTTGAAGTCTCCAGTTCCTACACTGAAAGCTGTTCCAAGTCTTGATAGTTATTTCTCATTGAGAGTGGTCAAAGAAAAAGAGCAGAGTTTGTTGGCTCACTTGATTAGAGGACAAAGTGAAATCTATAATAAGATAACATTAATTCTTGAAAAGCCGAACTAACTTAAAGAAATGCAAGTCATGAAGAATATAATATCTTCTGTACCTAGGATGAGATCAGGTTATAATAGAAAACAAGAAGAAAAACTGATGTACATCAATATAGATAGAGCTAACTGAAAGAAAAGGAATGCAAATTGTTAGTCACAAGAATACCTGCCAGAGGATTGACCCCCGCCTGTTTATATAAACGGGATGTCTCCAGTTGTATTCTTTCCTGGAAGAAAATTAAGAATGATATAAAGATTTAGATCACCATGCTTATCACAATTAAGTTGGAATTTTGGCGCTAAACTTATATCCTTGTTCTACTAAACTAATCTTTAACTGCTAACTGTATCTTAGAGCCCGGCTACTTTATCTTTCTATTCTTCCTTATTACCCTATATTGATAGCTGGACGATGTCAAATTCGTAATTTATCTATACTGCATTTGCATTTAGTCTCAAAGTGGTTCAAAAATCACACCGATGTAATAAATAATAGTGGTAGAAATGCTCACCTGATTTCCTGCATATCTTTGTTGGATTGCTTTGATCTTTGGTTGCAGGTTTTGCATTGCAAGTGTTGATTCCACCTAATCAAAAAATAAAATGCAACTTATTTTACAGAACCCAATACAACTATTGACATTCAAAAACCAGAAAATGGAAGAGCAGCCATAGAAAATGGGATTATGCCCGTTCGGTAGAGATTAAAATTGAAAAATTAGCCGTTATTGTTGACTTTTATTAGACAAATGGGATCAATAACGACTATATTTTCAATTTTAATTGGATTTTAATCTCTACCGAACATTCTATAACATGCACATAAAATAAGTGTCTCTCTCAAATTATAAAATAATAAATTTGAGCAGAGGTAAGTGAGTGGCAATAGCAGGTTTACTAGAGTAGACGTCTTTATTTTCACCTGTTGCTTCGTCAAAGGGAGTGTGGCGACCTTAACAAGAACAGTGAGCAATATAATAGCAAATCCATAAGCATAGGGCACGTGCACAGCAGAAAGCCCATCCTTTAGTACCTGATAACCGCAAATAGTCAGAGGAACGAGTTTGTTCAATTCAATTAAATTTGTAACAAGAGCAATTACCTTCAGGACAACTTCCATGGCGTCAGAAATGAACCCAAACCACCCTCCACTTTTCGCCGACTCAGACGCGGCGTCACCATCAACAGCCGCGGCAGCATCAGCCAGAGTATAGAGAAGTCCCTCGGCTCGGCTAACAATCGCGTTAAAATCAATTGAATTATGAAAAGAATGAATAGGCGGGAGGTCATGGAGGCTATATGTCAATTTAGTGCATATACGTCTGGTCTGTGACGGGAGGCGACGGCCAAATGAGGAAGGAAAAGGAATACCCAGGAAAAAAGGGGAGGAAATTAGAGTCCTCGCCATAAGAATTCTCAGAGGAAAATGAAAATGAATTTGATTCTGAGGGAGGAAATTTGTGGAGTGAATTGAGGTGCTGCCCATTAGTGGAATTGAAAATATCCGTATCTTTTGTCTGCCTGGATAGAGCGGTACAGAGGGCTTTT
>CAIGRF010317871.1:28346-38785 GCA_903798235.1 Fraxinus ornus | reverse complement strand
TTTTTTTTTTTTTTTTTGGTACACAGATATTTCAACTCAGTCAGACTAATTTCCTGGACCACCGGCCCTCAGTAACTGGCGGAGGCAAACCGCGGGTTATGCCCAAGTTGACCAGGGTTCGAGCACCCCTTATACTCCTGACCCAAGGGAGCCTTCCTCCATGGTTATTATATCACCAAATTGCTCCAACCAATATTGATTCTTACATCACTCAGCTGCTCCAACCAGGAATCGAACTTCCCACGCTGAGGTTGTAAGTCCAGCAATGCCCTTCCTTTACCAACTTGGATGTGCCCCGATGGGCTTCACACAAGGTTTTTTGAGTACATGAACTCTAGTTCATCCTCGCCTTTATAATTTTTCACTTACTGCGACGTTATTGTATTATTACACATCTATCGTCGACTAGAAAAGAACATGACCATCAATTAGAGTTTTGTCACCATTAATCAGACAACTTTAAACAAGACTTCATGTATGTATATCGATAAGATAGCATCTAGGTCTTAAATTAGAGGTTTGTCGTAAGTTAGATCCGTAAAAAAAGAATTTCTTTGTATTGGTACAATAGAATCACAATCTTCGATTGAATGAATTGTCTATTAGCTCACCAATTATACTCGAAAAGTTTTGTTGATAAAATGAGTGGCAAAATTTAAGGGCATGTTCTCTTTATCATTTTCAAACCGTTTTCTGTTTTCGATTTTTTTAAAACAGTGAAAACGCGTTTTCTTTCCTATTTTCGAAAATGAGTTTTTGAAAACAAGTTAAATATTTACAAAGAAAACTCAAAACGACAAATTTGTTCTTTTTTGGTGTTTTCTGTTATAATTAAGCCAAAATTTTCAAAACGCGTTTTGAGTGTTTGTGTTTTCAAAATGTCAAAAAGAACACATTTTTAACAATCTCAAAATGGACACTCAAAATACAAAATTCAAAATGAATTCAAAACTCAAAACATAAAACTAAAATACAAAGAGAACCGTCCAAATCATTGATTTTCATTGATTTCAAAAATTGTTTTTGAAATAATTGATTTAAATGTTGCCATAAATCACATTTCCCACAAGCCCAGCACGCAGGCATGTTCACTGTTGTTTGTCCATCTTCGCCAAAATATCCCATCCCATTCCCAACTTAGCTAAATTATTATCCCTAATTTAAGTCAGAATGACCAAGATAGAGTAAACCTTTCTAATTCATTTTCCCTAAACAAATTTCACCGCAAGGATCGAAGTTGAGAAATGCCGCCAAATAATAGGCAACAGCGAAGCAGAGTTTACACAACATCCGACATTGACAATATACGCAAGCACACGATTTTCCATTAAAGCAAATCCAACCAAAAATGGAAAATTTTCCACGGATTTGAAACCCCAAAATTAGTAGAAGTTGATGAAGAGAGGCGAAATCCGGGGCTTTGCATGCAAGCCATTTTTCTCAAGACCCTATTTTACTCACCTATTCATACATCAGCAGCATTGGCGGTGAATTGAGTTGGCTTTCGTATAAATTCGTTGCCTTTTCTGCTTCTAGAGTTATGCGCCAGAATTAGCCAGCTTGAGGGAAAAAATTGAGGCGGGCTTGTGGATTCTTGATTTTTTTTTTTTTATTGGCTATTGGAGGGGAATTTTGGATTAGAACAAAAAAAGAAAAATGGGTTCTGCTCATCTTGATGCTTCACAGAAAGAACTTGAAGATGGACTAATGGAAGCTGGGAACAAGCTTCTGAAACCCCCTTCCTCCATTGATGAACTACTCACCCTACTTGAGGTAAGACTCAATCACTGTGTCCATGTGTATTTATTTACGTTTTTATGCATATATGTATAAAGATAGAATCTGTTTGTACTGAGCGTCTTTTATAAATGGGAAAACTTAATTTTTAAGATCTTGCACTGAATCTATTTGTGCAAATGTCAATTAAATTTTTAGAAACTCAAGTTACCATACACACGCAAAGGCACCCATTTTTATATGTTGTCTGAGAGAACATTTTTTGTGCATAAACTGAGTTACGTTTATGATAAACATTTTGTTTAGCGTGTCAAGATTCAAAATTTATATGCCGCATGTCAATTATGTCTGCTGCAACTTTCAAAATTTAATTATTTTACATGTACACTCCGATTGTGTTTGATGTTTTAATGTGTTGAAAAAGCCATTTTCAGGCTAGTTATGTATTTGATGGTTCTCTTGCTTGTGTTTTTGGAAGGTGGCAGCAGACAGCCAAACACAAAAAATTTCATGAAAAATATTAGATAATATTGGAATTTTTGTTGAATGTTGTAAAACTGGTTTTAATCTCTTAAAGGTTTTCTTTCTTTTCTTTTTTTTTTTCCACAAAATTCATGATTTAGAGTTTTTATTGGGTTGATCATATGTTGGTTTACTGGATGTGAAAATGTATTTGCTTTATTGAATTCTTTTCCTTGTTAATAGAAATCAGTTTTTTGAAAGGGCTGATATTTATTTGTTTTGGATTTGTCTTTGCCATTTGGTTGATATTAACTTATGGATGCTTTAACTTCTTCGTAAATCATTTGTAGAACACACTGTGGCATGAGTTTTATGTGTCTATTGATAAATCTCCTCTCATCATGGCGACAATCAGAATAGAACATTCTGCTCAATTTGCTTCTAATGATTAATTGGTCTACAACAGATTACCATGAATTCTGGTTTGTTTGGTGGCAAGATTAGAGATCTTATCATCTACTCGCGCACGAGTATTACTTGCATACAAAACCTTGTTTGATGGTTTGTTTAAATGTTGTAAAACTTATTGTTGTGTTTTTTTATCAGTTTATGAGTAGAGAAATTATTTTAATGGAGCTGCTGTTAAATATGGTTCAATATTTTTTCCTGCTTAACTTGATTGTAGAAAACTTGCTCATTGTAGATCGAGACTGTTCTCATTCCCATTTTAATGGTCAAATAGACTTGCTAATTTTGTCCATGCATCCTTGACATTCACAATGTCTCCCACTTCTTTCCTTTCTAGTCTCACCATATTTTATGTTTAGATGAGTTTTTTGTTTTGTATTTCATTCTTTGATTCAGAAAGCAGAGAACCTTTTACTCAAGGTACAGCAACAGCCTCCCAAATCAACGGCAGAGGCACTTCTATCATTGATGACGGCACTGGTCACTGATGAACTCTCACAGCATACTGATGCAAATGTCCAAGTTTCAGTTGCATTTTGTATTAATGAGCTCACTAGAATATCTGCTCCAGATTCCCCTTATAATGATGATCGCATGAAGGTAGTCAGTTTCCAAGTATTCTTGTGTAACATGCCAATCGGATAATTCAAACTAGTGAATTGTGTTCCTCTCTCTCTCTCCAACATCTAAGCTATTTGCACATTTACAAACTAGTTTAAGGTTGCTGGTGACAGGGAATTTTTGGATTATTTATGGTTGCATTTGAGAAGTTGTCCTGTGAGTCTGGTCGCAATTACGAGAGAGCCTTGCAAATTCTTGAAACTATGGCCAATGTGAGGTCATGCCTGATTATGGTTGACATGGAATGTGATGCTCTAATTGGTGAGATGTTCCAACTGTTTTTCAAGACCATTAGGTAAGTCTGAAGAGTTGGCCTGTTTGTATTTTAATATACTTACCCATATCTGATTGGATCACATTATCATAGCATCCGTTCTCTTTCTCTTAATGCCTGTTGAGTGATGTGTATTTTTGCTGAAGGTCCAATCATCCCCCTAGTGTTTTCACACACATGGAAACAATCATGACTTTGGTGATACAAGAAAGCGATGAAATCTCATTTCAGCTTCTGAGTCCCCTTTTAGCCAGTGTGACAATGAACAATAAGGCAATGATCTCTTACATGCTCTACAATAGAATTAGTTTTTCTATGTGATTTTTTGTCATTCTTTTACGAAGTAATTTTTGTTTCAGAACACTTCTCCCTTTTCCTGGGATTTGGGAGAAAAGGTCTTTAGAAACTGCACCACCAAACTAAAACGTTACCTAAGAAAAGCAGTGGAGTCAATGAACCTGGATATTGATGACTATGCGGAAATAGTTACTTCTGTATGCCTGGATACATCCAGTAGGAAAAACAAGGTGCATTTCTTCTAATTACTTTCTGTATTTAAAGTGACGCTTTGTTCCCTTGGATTATTATTTATGTAAGAAGAATGTTTTATTCTGTCTGCATTTGTTGGAGAATATTCTATTTTCTTTCAATATTATAATGATCTGATAGAGCGTGTGAAAGTCAAATTGCATAATTGATGATCTGCTAGATGTGTCTGGAAGATGACATGGCTGATAGTAGTATCAAGCCTCTAGCTCTTCTACGAAAAGTAGTATGTTATGTACTTCTTAATACAATTTTCTTCAATGTCATTTTCTTTTTCAACTGGAGCACTGTGTAAGTTGTGTAGGCAATTGGAATTATAATCTTATTATATGCAAAGGGTATCAATGATCATTTCTCTTTCTAATAATGCATTACACAACTATCCCAGTAAGTTTCACCACTCTTACAGCATGTTGAAAATTACAAGGTTTCCACTCTTTTAAAATATCTGATAGAATAATTTAGTATTTGACAAATGGACACCCTTTTGAAGGCAGGAACAAACTAGCCAGAGGCAAATTGTATCTGACACGATATCATAGAGATTCCGTATTTCATGATTTTGAGCCTTTTAATTGCAGACAAGGATGCTCGAAATATGCCGTGTCTAAATTTTCTTTTTATAGCATTTCATCTGTTTTTTTGCAAATTAAGTTTTTTTGTTCAATAATATCCTTTTGCATGATTCAGGTGGCAAAAGAGGTTGTTCTGTCTGATGAGGAGATATCCAACTGTGAGCCGGAAGATAGCACTCCTGAAACTAAGATTGTTAATGGAAATCTTTCGGATGATGAAAGTTCACTGGGGACATTAAGGAGCTGTCAGCAGGAGCATAAAAATAGTGACCTTACAGAAGTACAGCAACAAGAAAGGGACACAGCATTGGTTCGAAAGAGAAGGGGTAGGAAGCCTAATTCATTGATCAAACAGGAGGAGGGTTATGATCATGCTTGGATAAATGAATGCACGGATTTCTTTGAAGTACCTCATAATGGTAAGAATCAAGGAGAAGGTAGCTCACCTAGAAGTTCATCGTCAAAGGAGATGGAGTTAGCTTCATCGACTGAACCTAGAAAGGATAAAACATTCGATGTTTTTTGCAAAAAGAGATCTCACAGTGAGAAAATGGGCACTTATGTATCTGAAGATCATTTGGCAAATGATGGACCTTCTCGTAGAAGGGGTCGGCCAAAGAAGAAAGAGAGCATAACATTAAAGGACGGAGGGATCCTCAGTGACACTGACACATATGGAAAAAATGAGTTATCACTTACAGGATTCGATGGGAGCAAAAAAATGAGAAATATAATTATTTCTGAGAAACGTAAATCTGAAAAGGTTGGAGAAAAGGTGATGAAATTCTCATTCTGATTGTTGTTTGATGGTTTCTGCTTGTGTAGTTGGTTTCCCTGCCCTGATATTCTTCTATTTTAAATGGTTTTTTTTAATGAGTGATGCAGATGGTAGTGTCCCCCTCCACATCTGGTCCTGCAAAAGTCAAATGCAAAAAGAATTTGGCACCAGATAAGGAAAAGGTATCATCCTGTAATAACACCGATGACGGAAATTGATGACGTCCATCAAATGTCTTCTCTTGTAATTGCCTTTGCAATGCATGCTTTAAGAGTGACTGTTTATCCTTCTATGGCAATTAAAACCACTTTCTTGCTCTCAATTATTTGGTAATTTTCAATTCAGAAGTCTGGGAGGACCCGTATTGTTAAAAATTATGGTGCGGAGTTGGTTGGCACAAAGATACAGGTTTGGTGGCCAATGGACAAAATGTAAGTAATTAATGTTGAATGCAAGCTTTCTATTGTAAATTATTCCAACTTACATTTTCCTAAACCAAATAACGGTTTCCTTTTCTGTTACTCTAGCATTGTATTAAATTTTGTTGCATCGTGTCTCTTGTGCCATGGGAGTGAATTATTTCACATATCCAACCCCCCAACTTCCCCATGAGGGAAAAAAAATAAAATAATTGCAGCGATTATGGATCAACTAGGTACTAGCATGGAACTCAGCAGGAAAAATTTCAATCTAAGCATCTCTTTTGTTGAACTTGGTAGGGTGTCAAACATCGTCTTAGACTATATGGAAAATCAAGTCGGAGACATTTTTTATTTCTCAAATATTACATGTACACATATGAAATGTAGCAATATTTTCTTACATTGAAGATTTTTGCAGGTTTTACCCGGGCATTGTTAATTCTTTTGATCCTTTAACAAAGAAGCACAAGGTGAAAAGATACTTGCTTAAAAGCTTCACAAGGATCTTCCTTCCATCATTCTAGTTAGAGCAAGTCTGGCAAAGCTTGGATAGTTTATATTTTTCATACTTGAGTTTTAAAAAAAAAAGGTTAATACTAAAAGTAACTCTTATCTCAGTGTCAAAACAAGTAACATGTTTCAACTTTGACCAATAAAAAGATAAATTATTTGAGAACTTGCTTATTCACTTAGTAATTAAACTGTTTAAGCTTAGCCAGCCAAACATGTTCTTAGTTCACCTTAAGAACTTAACTGCTTGGTGGAGGAACATACTTGTGTTGCAGATGAACCGACCACCTTATTTGACTCATTTATTGCTCTTCCTTACCTGCATTCTCATGGCTTGGTTAGTCTGTCTCGTGCAGATTGTATATGAAGATGAGGTGGAAGAAAACTTGAATCTGAGTAAAGAAAGATGGGAACTAGTTGCCAAGTGCCCTCAACTGGTCAGATACTTTTTGATTGTACACAATCTTATAATCAAAATTTTGGTGATTTTGTTGTTTATTTTATCTAGCTTTCTTTCTCTGTCATATTTCCTTTGTTATGTGACTACTTGATGCAATCCTTTCAGAAGAAAGAAGCCGATCTTCCCTCTCCTGCTACTGTGCCTGTCAAGTAAGTACAAATTTTAATTTCGAAGAAGTAATATTGTTATGAGTTCCTTTGGACCTGAGGCAATTACTTTTGCATCAATAAAATTTTCAACTATTATGAGTCACGTCTTTTTAATTGATTAAAAACCTATCAACACTTTTGTAATCATCATCTCTCGGGCGCTTAATTCTTCTGTAAGTTGAAATTTAAGTAAATATGTTATAATCTGTTAGTTTAAGCAGCGAACATGGTTGCCCTTGTTTGGACAATGGTTCTGGAAAGGTTTGTCTTTCAAATGTCAAAAACTTTAGTGGACTTTTTTAATCAACCTCGTGCATGTTTAGCTAAGCTAAAAAAAATTACTTTTACATGGATAAGTGTGTGTTAAATAGATTTTTTTTTTTAGAGTTAGAAATTAGTAAATAATTTATTTTGAAAGTAACCTCTGCCTTAGCGTCAAAATAAGTAATTTTTTTGGTAATAAAAAAAGATGAAAAAAAATCCAAACATGTTTGAAAATAGACTACTGCTAAGCCAGACATGTTCTTGGTGCATTTGTTAGTCCTCTCCATCGAGTGTAGCACTTTAACAATATTTGTTTCATGTTCTAGGATTATCCTTCATATTGTGAATACCTTAAATAATTTAGCCCATGCTTGGTACACATTAAAATTTTCGTTCTCATTCTTCTACTTATTTTCAACCACACATTCTTAATAAATAATATTTTCCATCACATCAATAACTTTTCCTTCCTTTTCAACCACACATTCTTCATCAATCTACTATTCCAGAATACATTCTTCCAAAAAAATGTGGTTCAAACACACCCTTATTTGAGTTCTCAACCTGTCAAGAAAAGAAAGAGGAAAAGTAATGGGGAAAAAAATCTGTTGAAGCTTAATTTCTTGTTGAGACCTATTCAGTTCTTCATTTTGTATTCTCCAGTCATCCTCTGTCTGATTTTTTTCCCCACCTCCAATGAATAAAAAATCGAACATATTTGGGTGAAATTATTATTATTTTCTTTTCTGAACTTGAGCAGGAATAAAAAAAGGAAGATAGATAAACAGAAGGCAGGATCATCGACAGCGCATGAACTTGGCGCCTCCTCATCTAAAAGGTTGTTTTGCTTTGGAAGTTCTATAAAAATTTTAAAGATTGGGTATTCATTTATTCTTGAATTACCTTGTACCAAGTATAGACTTCTAATAGCTAAAACTTCTGCCTTCATATCCAAAAAAAAAAAAACTTGTAAATGCAGTAAATCTGGAGAGAATTCTATAGCAGACGTCAATTGCATTGAGGATGATCCAGGGAATGAGACACATGAAACAAATGTCTTATCTAACGACCATCCAGATGGACTTGTGCCAGAGACAGAAACATCTATGAGTGACAGAGAACCTAATAACTAGACTCACCAAATTGTAATCCCAATCTGCTGTGGAAGCAAATTGATCTTGGATCTGGAATTTTGGAGCAGTGCAGGAAAAAACTGAATATTGCCTACAGCTGAGAATGCATCCTGGATTATTGGTAAACAAAACACTTCGAGTAATCTAGTTTGCTTGCCGGATTTTTATTCGCAACTGTATCTTAATTTTGGGTGATCATACCCGAATTCAACACACTTGAGGGCTTTTTCTTTTTTCCCTTGTTCCTTTGTTTGGTAGGATGGCTTTTCAAATTTTTTGACATGAAGTAATATTTTAGTAATTATGTACATTTTATGGGTTATCTCGAGAACAAGTTCTAAGATGGAGGGGTAGATCGAAATTTTGACTTTCTGTTTTCGAGGTATCTTCCTTGAACCATATGCATTTACTGGTATAGAGACAGCTGCAGCATGCCCAACATGGTTGTTGTTGACAATTTCTATATTAACAACGTGCATGTATATTTGATTGCGCAAAAGATCTGAGATTGCCGACTTTGTTTTGAACTGTTGCATGCTAAGACCGAGAAAAGTATACATGTTAGGTATGAGCTCAATCCTTGTAAAAAAAAAAAATGTCCTTTGATTTAGACTTTATGGCATCCGATATTGACAATCCACCAACCCTACAAGCCACCAAAAAAAAAAAAAATGAAAATGAAAATCCCATTTTTGATTTTGTGGAGTATCTGGATGAGGAAAAAAAACAGACAAATCCCTCCATGAGGGTTTGGACACAAGCATAATGGTTGATCATTTCTTCGAAATGAGACGTCATAGTGAAGTAGTTACCAAGGTGTAGTAGGTTTGATTTGAGATATGATGTTGCAACGAATTTTTGAAGTTAATTTTTCTAAAATGACATCTTTTAGCTCATATTTTAAAACAGTAATCTTAGTGCTAGTCTAAATGGTAGTTGGTGTTATTTTATTGTCCAATGAAGCTTTATTACCTTCTAAACCGGTGTTTAAAACTTTTTCAATTTTGGAACTGACCAATTAGCTACTAGCTACTCAAGATCTCGAGGCACTTTAGGGTTGAGTATATGCTAATATGGATTGCATAAAGAGAATTGTCATGGGCAATGTAAGAATCTCTAGAGTATAACCTAAGTAGGATTCTATCTTAGCCGACTTGACAAGAAAATAAAATCATTGTAAAGAGATTCGTCAACGTGTGGTGGCTCTGAAGCGAGTGAGCAAAATTTAAGTTTTCTATCTCTCTCTTTCTTGTTTATTATTTTTTTCTCGTCTATTACATTGGAAATGAAATTTGTGTTTTAGACCGAATCCATTTGCGATGAAAGTTGAACTTAGCATTTTCATTAGAAACCAATGTCACGAACATGCCACTTTGACATTTAACATGATACATTGGGGATGTTCTAAGAAGAGAAAGGGTATAGAGTGCCTTTTTCAATAAAATTTTAGATTTGACTTTTTAAGAGCAAAGAAAGCCTTTTAATTGGAAACTTTATATGATATTTTTAGTGGTAATTACACCAAATCAGACCTTTTCTTTCCCATTTTAAAAAATCAGGTTTTAACGTTTTTAAATAAAAAATCAAGTTTTAATTTCACAATTAATATTAATAATAATATTATAAATTAAATTAACCTATATACCTACCCTATCTACCCCCACCAAATTCATTTTAAATACAAAACTCTAGATGAAGTCTCTCACACTTTCTTTCCACTCTCGCGCCGTCGTCGCCTCCACCGCCCACCGCCCACCGTCGCCACAGACGTCGGTCTCTCCCCCTTCCCTCCCCTCCTCTTCCCCTGATGCGGCAGCAACGACGCTGCTGAAGTTGCTGCACCGGCAGAAGCTGTTGAACCGTCCAGTCGCGGCGTTGTCATCGCGACTGGACGCTGCCATGAGTCCGTCCACAGCCTGTCGGCGACGACGTCACGCTGTGTAGGGCCTCTGTATTGTGCACCATTGTTTTCTGCTTTTGGAGCAAATCTGTTTTTGGGGTGGGTGCGACGGGTTGGGGTGGGTGTGGCGGTGGTAGTGG
>CAIGRF010317776.1:0-10906 GCA_903798235.1 Fraxinus ornus | reverse complement strand
GAATACGTTAGGTGTATTTATAACCTTAAATCCCTTAGGATGATGGGCCTCTATTTTTGTCTATAATGAAAGTTACAAGGTTACCTACATACAAAATTTAGTAAGGTATTCTATCAAGTCAAAGTAGTGGACAAATTATAAACGTCAATAATTAAATTTTGAAATTATTTAATCTATTATTAATATCTTGTTATTGCATTTATTTCGTGTTCTCACAACAAATGCAAAGGGTTGATTGAATATTTTCAAAAATGATCTCAACCCATCACTTTAAGCCAATTGTTCAATTTTAGGGTAAAGGTTAAAAATAACACAAGCAACACGAAGACCACAAATGGCCTAAGTTCGTGTACATAGACAATCCATGATATGAAATGCATGGCCTAATCCTTGTTCTAAAAGTTCGATAATATGGGGATAACCCGCCACATAAATAACATACAAAGTTTTGTTTAAAAGTAAGTTTAATTACTTTTAACTTAGGTCGTCCAATATAAATTCTTAAATTACTTTTTCACTAATAAAACTTAATTTTCAGAAACGTAACTTTAACATTGATATTTAAAGGTGAATAACATTTATTTTGTCTCGCATAATTGTCCACTTTAAATGTTAAGAATAATGTAAAACTTAACTTTTATCGAGTAGAGAAATGATCTGTTAAATATTAGTCTCAAAATGATAATATTTCTTAATAAAAATTGCAACAATGTAACAATTTAGACCGTTTAAAGTTTAAACAAACTAATTGTTTTCTGCTATGGTGACAAAAGGAACAAGTCACAACGAAAACCAGATTAATTAAATAGTAATAAACTCACTTATTATTATTATTATTACTAAATTGTATAAAATCAAATCAAAGTAAGCCAACTTCGACTGCATTTTGACGTAGCGGAAGATTATAGGAAAAACAAAAATCTACACAAAAAGAATTTCAATAAAGAGAAATTCAAGAAAACTTTATTTCATTTTAAAATAAAAATTATCATAAACGGAAAAAACGCTTAATTGAGGGCATAAACGACGGAATTTGCCCAAAATTTGATGTGTATCAGAGCCAAAAGTCCTGTGTTGTGATCATTGGCATGTTTACAATCAAATTCAACTAGTAATTTGTTAAAAACGAACAAACCCGAAGTTAAATGGGTTATAATTTTGCCTTCATCACATTTCCTAAGGGCTAATGAGCTTTCTCTTATCCAATTCCACGAAGTTTCTTCCGTGTTGAATTGTGTTGTGTAATTTTTGACGACAAATTCCAAAGTCCTTAAAAATTGAATCTCAGAATGGTAACTCATGGACACGTTGACAGTTGACTATACAAGGAATGGAATTTTTGTAAGCAGACGGTACACATTAGGACAAGATTATAGGAACAAAATAAAAAAAGTTTTGTTCTTATTACATTATGGTCAAAGTCCTCTAATTGTGTAATCATATGTCATCATATAGTACAAGAAAATATTAATCAAGAAGTTTTTGTGCAGAACTCGAGAATTACTATATTCGAGTGATTTGATCGAAGAATATTATAGATATCTAAACCACCTCTCTTTTCTTAACAAATTCATAAATACAATAGTAAATGAATAAATTTGTACATTGCCTAGGTTATCTCAATTACATTCAATTCATAATTCTTAACAATTACTTGGATATAAGAAGTTCTATTGGAGTTGTTTCACTTTCTTATCTTGCAAAAACTAGGGTAACGTTTAGATGAAGTTACTTGTCCATTGGCAGAAGCCAAAGAAAAATTTGATAATCGCTGCAAATGATAACATTCGTATTTGTGGTCAAATTGTTTGACTTGCGATATTGCAATTTTGAGAGATCAGCAAGAGGCCAATGAAACATTTGATAATCTTCAAAGCAACCTAAAGGAGGTGTATAATTTTCTAGCTTTTGCTCTCGTTTAAATGGTCTCGTGTGCCCTTCCTCCTATCTAGAAACAACACTTTTTAGCTTTTAGTGAGTCCCATTCGTGATACTATTCGTCATGCCTATTGTTTCTCTTAATGGTATAGCTATAAATTTTAGTGACTGATCTTCTAATGAATAACTAGAGTAAACCGATGCCTTTGAACTTACTTCTATGTCACTATGTTCTTCATCTATACTGGAGAACGTGAGGGATAAAAACCTTACTAATATTTGAACTGGAATGCCAGGTAGAGTATAGTTGTCTTATCACACTATCCAGCTTGTACGTGAAAAGCATTTCGTCTTGTAACCGATCCATTCCTAGCGAAGTTTTACAGTATAGAAATATTCGAGCATTTCCAAAAACAAAAACAAAATAACGAAACAAAAGAAAACCCTACTAGCAATTGAGTTAGGTGGGGGTTGAAATTGACTTATACTTAAGAATGAACTTTTAATTAACAATCAAGATTTAGAACTCAGATGATGAATTATATAAAATTCTAATTGCTAAGATGAAAAGGATAGAAACATATGAAACCCTAGAAATTAACATAAGATGATCTTGAAAGAGACCAATCAATATCTAAATAATGGGAAAACTACATTATGGAATGCATCAAATCATAAACTGAAGAAACCATTGTAATCAATTCGAACACAGTAAAGATGTTCAAAGACTATACATCAAATTAAAACCAGAAGGAAGTGTAACCCTTGTGTGTGATCATTTCTAATTGTAAATTTATTGAAATTGTCAAAAATGATAATTATGATAAAAAGGTATTTGAATCCTTTTACCTCAAAGCTGAACTGCAACACTTGAAAAGCTTTCCCTTGCAATTCCCAGAATCAAAGAGCTCAGAACAGAAAGAAAAGTTTGTGGTTTTCTTTATCAACCGGAATTTTGGCGTTCAAGAAGGTGGCTTATCAGTGCCGGTCATAACAGGCTTATCAGTACCGGTGGCCTTCCAATATGCCGAAGTCGCAGCCCGATTAGGCCGAGCCCCGTTCGGATACTTCCGATCTCTTGGACTAAAAAAGTACCATTCTTGGTCCCCAAACGTAGCCTTAGCTAAAAAAATTAATAAACAAACTTTCAATATACATACGAAATACTCGACAGAAATACTCTGGAAGTAATCAAAGTGAAGAT
This sequence comes from Fraxinus ornus, assembly GCA_903798235.1. NCBI lineage: Eukaryota > Viridiplantae > Streptophyta > Magnoliopsida > Lamiales > Oleaceae > Fraxinus > Fraxinus ornus. Next base: position 7,824 of record CAIGRF010317776.1, on the reverse strand, counting down.
TATGGCTACTAACTTAAATCAAAATGGGAAACTTAAACTGATTTTTTTATTTTCTTGTAAACAGAAGTTGATCAGAAGAAAACTAACTCTATCAGGCCAAATTCTTAAACTAAAGAATGGAAGAAGAGGAGAGGACTAAAATGTACATATTAATAAGCTTTACCTTGTTCTTCTGGGGCGGTTTTAAAATGAATAATGAGTATAGAAACAACTGTATGTGAATGTTTGTGTGGTTTTATAATGTTTGTCACTTTCCCATTTAGAACGAAAGTTCGCCTTAGATAGAATATTATTGGTGTTGGCATATAACTAACCACTTTATTTAGATAGAAAGCTTTACCTCAAACAATCTACCACCGTCCTTAATATTACCTCTTTTTGTAAGTCATCACTTCAACAGTAACAAAGGGTTATTGGATATAGCATAGGTATATTATATAGAAATTTTAGTTCGTGTAATAGTGTTATATTATTTAAAAATTCAATTATACAACTTGCACACTAATATGATAAGATTGCAAAAATGAATCAATGATCCTAATTATTGTACAAAACATGTTTTACTGCCAAAGAAAGGCTGTCAAACAAGCGCTATATAAGCAAGAAAAAAAGAATTTATTTAGATTTTTTTTATGTTAATAGAAAAAATTTAATTCTTAACTTCAAGTTTTTCTTTTTTTTATTATTATTACTTGAAGGTAGCATATTTTGATTAATGACTGAAAATAAAATAATATAATGAAAGGAAAACTTGAGCCGTTCTCAACATGAGGAGTACATAAAAAAGTTGGAACGAGTACTTTTCATGCGACAAGATTGTCACTCTTTGTCATCATACTTCGAGTGTAGCACTTTTTCACCTCATAACTTTTAGATTTGCTACCGAAAGAAGATGTTTTAATTTTATTATTGAACCCTAAATTCGGAGAGTCCATAACTTCGTCATTTTCATGAATGTATGCAAAAGCTTTGGGAATGAGATCTTTAAAATTCATGAATGTGCTTCAGATTCTCAATTTAGCCTATGTTTGATGGATCAAATTAGGTGTACATTCCCCACTATTGTGAGGGGCTATCAAACTAGGTGTACATCTTTACTAGGTGTACATCAAAGATGTACACCTAGTTTGATCCAATTACCATTGTTGATTAGACCAATGTATTTTGCTGACAATTCAAAACTTAAAAGAAATTTGACTTGGATCTCTAATTTATGCATAGGTTTAAAGAAAGAATATGGTGGTGTTGTTTTTAATTATACTTAATTTTTCTGAGTTCATTAGACAATTAGAATTGTTGTCCCTCTTTCTCTATAATGAAAAGATAAAAAATTCGGCACTCTTTTGTTGGCATTACTGTTATTTATGTATATTTCTGTCAATTTGTCATTAAAATTGAAGAAGTACACAAACTGAAAAAGTTTTGCCACAAGCTGTAAATTAATTTCGATAGTTGACTTAATTCTTGGTTTCTTGTTAATGAAATTCCCTATGGAAAGTAAATAAAAGGTGAAAAAGTTATTTCGTTCAAGTATAGCTAGGAATGAAAAAAAAAATCTTTAAATGCCTCGTAATAATTAGTCGCTTAGGGTCTCAAAATTCTCTAGGTCGGCCCCGATTATTTAACTTACTTCATGTTTATTTAATTTTCGATTCTTTGTCGGTAAGATATGGTAACCTTCTTTGGTCGATATCGTGTTAGATATTATTGTTATTTGCACTATATGTCAAGAGTAATTTTATCTTTTTCAATACTTANCCCCCCCCCCCAAAAAAAAAAAACTTTGACTCGCCCCCGCAAAATTTTGAAATTTTTTTTCGATTAATAAATCTTGACCCAATAACTTTCACTTTAAAATTCAACCATACAAAAATATTAGACCTAAATAAAAAATCCAATAGTTACTTAAATAAATAAATAGCTCAAATTCAATCCAAAAGCAAATGACACATTTATGAATCTATTACCCACTGTTGCATTAAAAATAAATGAAAATTGGCTCTAGCTCATTATTTAGCTTATTTGAAGAATGAAAACTCAACCCAATTGTAATATAATTAATTCCCAATTTTCAAACCGCTTCACAAATTATATAGATAGACAATTTACTTTTTGTCCTTTTGATGTCCATCTAACGTTTATATTTTCAATTTGTATAGCGTTAGACACATAGATGCATATATTATTTTTGTATCGACAAATTGATTGTCTTTTTTGTTAGTCAATCTAACTTGCCTATTTTGTTACTCAAAATCGTTGTTTTCAATATTCTTCTAGGTAAAAAAATTTCGGGGGCTCTACCACCAAACCCCCGGGAGGGGGGCCTACCCCCCGTATTTTCGCCCCACTAGATTAAAATCCTGGCTACGTCCCTAGTTTGCTATCTATATATTCTGCACTATGTAGACGCTTTTAGAATTATGAATCATATGAGTTTCATCATGTTGTTTGACATGGTATTGGAGTAAGGAAAAATCTGAATTCAAGTTTTATTATTATCCATTTATTAAAATTGTGCATGTGTTAGATTTTAAGGGAAAAAAATGAAATTACAAGTTGAAGACATAATTTAAATAAATACACGTAATCCCTCTCTAAAAGCATGAGCTTAGATGAGAAATCAGTTTATACACCCAAAAATATGAGGAACAATTATAATTTCTCGAACATCTTGTTCTCTTCTATCAAGAAAAAAACTCTTGGTTGGTCTATACTAACTTAAATTACGAAGTCAATATTAACTTATACCTCTAGAGTAGAAAGCAAAGTATTACCTTTTGTTCAACAGTAACAAAGGGTGGAATAGGTTAGGCTTATCTTTTGGAACTAATTTGTTTTCAAGGGTTTTCCCTCCGTCCATCTCTCTTCTTTTGTAAATTTTGTTTGTCATTTTACTTCTTTGTCACGAATTTCTTCTTTTGTACACTCGATTTTTCTTCTCTTGTTACCAAAACATAATCTTGTGCACTTTTCACATGGAAGTCCATATTTGTTTTCAGTTTGAGATGGAGTTGGTAATGTTTTGCTTGGTCGAATTAGATTTAGACATTGATGACTAGCACGTGATCCATGTAGATTATTTGAAAAGTAGTCATGAGAATATTAAATTAATGAACCATCTGAGTTAGTTTCGCATGGCTTGTTTCGTGGTGATCTATGTTACGACTTAGTAGATTAATTTATTCAATGGAGAAATTATACTAAATGAATCATAAAAATGTTGTAGTTTTCGACGATGTTCAATACAGTATATCGAGTTTAGTAATGTAAAAATGGGTTTAGAATATCAAGTCTGAAATGACCTCGCATGTTAAAAATTTGTACCAGACTCTATCTCGGCGTTATATGAGGTCCAGTCCGGTTGGTCCAATTTATTAAAAATGAAAAGGTAAATAAGTGAAGACAATACTAGTTGATTGGAGATAATTTTTGTAGACTTTACTAATTCTATAACAATATATAACAAATTATCCGATTTATATATTGTCTTAATGTCTCATTCTATATTTTTTAAAACGATTTATCCGCTAAGCATGTTTAGTATGCTTGACGGGACTAGATAATATTAATAGACAATCATGTTAGTTTTATTATTATTATTATTATTATTATTATTGTCATTTTTTCTAGTAGTGTGATATGCAATATTAAATAGAACTCAGCATTTATAATGAGTAAATAGACACCATTACAATTGTTGTATAATTATATTTTTTTTATTTACCCTTTTAGTTTATACGAGTTTTTTTAATAATTTTCAACTGTACCAACATTTTTCTATTGAGATTAGTAGCATAAAAATTAAAAAAGAGAGAATTTCAATTTTTCTTTGCGAGTTTAATGTCATTGTCATAGAAATTCAAACCCGTTGCGGGTACGAAATAGTTTATATATTAGGATTTTTAGCAAATATTCCAATAATATCAGCATGTCACTTTATATTTTGGTACATATATTTGAAAAGTACTTTTAAATAGATAAAAATGAGTGATTGATAAGTGAATAATATTTGTGGGCATCTCGAAATGTTTGAATGAAAAATGGACTGAGTGTTTATAAACAATAGTCAAACATATGATGTATATAGTACTTACGGTTAACTAAACTGATATCGAGCGAAGTTTAACATCCGTAGCCATGTAAAACAGTTTTAGGCACAATATTTTGTACAGTCTAAATAATTGTTTTATTTTTTTTTTCTCGTCAATTAAAGCATATTTTGGATGATTTATCTTAAAGAAAAGCAATAATATGAGTTTATTTTTAATGTAGATCTACCCACATTCAGAATAAAATTACATAAACTACATATTTGGGTCTTATATATCATTAAGATAAGTGATCGCAAACATGCTCTTAATATGAACGCGTATTACACTAAGATATGGATGGTAAATTTAATGAGGAAAGGGAGGGAAAGTAATTAAGACTCTGGAGGTATTTCAAAATAAACATCATTATACCTTCTCTAATTTCTTGAATTTTAACATAGAACAGTTCAAAATAATATCAAATGTTATATCGTATGATAATTAGAAGTTTGAACACAACCACTAACTAACTTCTTGTCTAGATTGCATGGAAACAAGAAGTAACGTCACATAAAACATTGAAAAGTTATATAAAAAATTCTAAGATGCGAAATATTATCATATATATAATTTAATATTATTGATGAAGTTAATATGTCACTTTAAAGAATGTTAAATATTAATTCAAACTCTAATTACTGGTAAATTATAGTTTAAGGGTTAAGACTTACAAAAAGTAAATATTTCTTTATTAAAATCACTGGTTAATTATCTACATGCAGTCTTTATCACGGCCATGCTGTAGTGGCGTCTAATGATGATTATGATGGATGTTTAATTGTCTAATATTTTAATATACATCACAACTCTATTAGACAATGCAATGTGACATGCCTAAGTAGAACTTCCTTTTTACTTTTGCTGGATATTATAAATAATTCTTTTTTTTTGCCCCTAATTTGGACCATAAATTTCTTTAGGTGACAAATATTTTTAATTGAAATTCCACCACCATATTCCAGTTACAAGGAATTTCAACATTTGATGAAACATTAATTTTGTTTGCACATGCTGGCACATTTAAAATGATAAATTTACATATAAATAGTATAATCTTTTCAACAACAAATTAAATATCATCCTAAAAATAATTGGAGTCGACATCAAGGTGTTGGTTTTTTTTTTTCTAATTTGACATGTGAGCATGTATAGTTAATTAATTGTGTATAAATACTATATTAATATTAAGCACAATTAAAGTGGTCTAATAAAGAACTATAGTTATTTTTCTTTGGGCATCTAATTAAAACGTGAGCCTAAATATGTGTAGAAACCGAATTCATTAAGAGCAAATTACAAAAATGCTCCTAAAATTAGGGATCTTTTGAAAAATCATATGAAAAGTATTTTGGAAGTAAAAAAAAAATACTTAAAAAGTGACACGGTGTCACTTTTTAAAATTAAGTATTATTTTTTTTAATAAAAAATGACATACAATCTCGCTTTTATTAAAAAGTGACGTGTGTTACTAAAAAAAATGATAAAACTTATAAGAAATCGATAGGAAAAAAGTGACAAATATTATAAAAGGCACAAAGTGATAAACATTCAAAAAGTACCAAAAACACTAAGCAAAACCTTAGAATTAGTTAACAAAATGACAGAAACTAAAAAAAGTGAAGACTAAAAAAAGTGACAAAACACCAATCAAAATTTTGGAATCAATTCAATAAAGTGATAGAAATTAAAAAAAGTGACAAAGCTAAAAAAAATAACGAGACACGGATCACATTTTGGGTGAATTGTATTACTTTTTAATCTGAAAAATTAAATGTAATATCACTTTTAAATTAAAAAAAATGACATGTAATATCACTTTCATTAAAAAATGAAGTGAAATATAATTTCACTTTTATTATAAAATGATATTTGTTAGTAAAAAAGTGACAAAAAAAAAAAAAATGCAAGCATTCAAAAAAGTAATAAAACACCAATCGAAAGCAAAACATTCATAGCAAGCTTGGTTGAAGCCATTTCAAAGAAACAAAAGAAAGTAAGACTCTCAAAACTAATAGACTAGTAATAACATAGACACTTGGGGATGAGCCTTAGACAATAAACATGGTTTAACATTCCTCAGTAACCAACTAAGTAGCAAAGCCTTCAATCCGGTGCAACTTAGCATCAATCTCATATCATCCTCCATTTCTAGTTGTAAAGAATAAATTCAGAAATTAAACTTTTTTTCCTTTAGATTATGAGTTATTCCCCCATGTATAGAAAGAATTCCACAAAATTTCACACTAATACTCACAATGAGTGGGCCCCATCGTGTATTTTAAAAAAAAATGTGCGGTCCCCACCGTGTGTGAGTGTTCTGTTGCCTTTCTGTGGGTTGTGCTTCTGTACATGAAGCACGACTCTTAGATTATAGAGCATGCAAGAAATAGGAAGAGAAAATTGAGAGAGATTGGGAGAAGAAGAAAAAATCAATCAAATAACCGGGGCGAAAAGACCCACCAAACCATGAACTCCAATTTCGATCTCTCATCAACAAGTCATTCCCAATTATCCCCCAAAACTCCATCACTTCGTCTTTCTTTCCATGCTTTACTGCATTAACAATATAATACCCCAGAATAGACTGCTCTAATATCGACATTCTAGCGAGCAATGCAAAATCGGAATGGGAAAAACATCGCTCGAAGAAATGAGCAAATCAATCAACTTTTCAGCCACGAATTTGGCAATGTAGATAGAGAAAATCAAATATAAAATCTTATCGACTTCAAATCCCTTGTCAATGTCAGTTTCCAGCTTTTTTCCAAAAGATTAGAGAGTTTCTGTAAATCCTCCAAAGTTATATTTTTCATGATGGACTAAAATACATATGAAAACTATAAATAGAATTATGGTCCTTAATTCATATGTGATTTTCATTCTTTGTGTCATCCCATCAATAAGAGAAAGATCCAAAACTTATAGTCAAGATCAACAAGTAAGAGGAAGGTATTGAAACAATCAAGATCATGGATTAAGAAGCCAAAGTCAAGAACAAGAACTAAAGAATCAAAAGAACAAATATTAATCAAGATTCAAGATCCAGTAATAAATAATTATTCCCAATGAATCAAGATATGTTTCGCATTTAATAATTCTCTTGATGATTTGACTTGAGGATCTTAACAATATAATAATTATGTTTTAAAATTCTTGAGATTTAAAGTCTTAATAAAATCTAACACACGAACTTAATTTTAATAATGATCACTACTAAAATAGGTAGCATTAGCGATTGAAATCCATGATTCACTTATATCGATTGGTATAGCGATTTACCAATGAAATTAAATTCAAAAGAGGAAAGACCCCTTGATAATTTTTTTGATGGACCAATAAATCTTCAGTTATTGCCAAGATTATCACTAGTGATTAGCGATGAATTTATTAGTTATGAAATATGCAAAAACTGTGTCCGTTGCTAAATTGTCGATATTGATGCCGGGTAGAATAGTGATTATTCTGCAGGCCAACAAATTCACATGGAAGAACACAAGATTAACACCAAAAAACACAGAGAAAACGTCTTTGGAGTTTAAGAACTTTATTATATTCAGCAATAATGAAAATTAATCCACAAGTCGGACTTTATAGCCAAAAATCTGAATTTTACCAAAAATGGCAAAATTTCAAAAATCACGTCAAATTAAAATACTTATTTTATTCCGTATTTTAATTTGACGTGATTTTTGAAATTTTGACATTTTTGGTAAAATTCGGATTTTAGGCTATA
>CAIGRF010317729.1:1524-11602 GCA_903798235.1 Fraxinus ornus | reverse complement strand
GACAATAAGGTATTTAATTGCGAATGGTCGGTCTAGATTATTACCTTATTCCCAATTAGATATGGTTGAAACTTGTCAAAAGCGAAGACTATAGAAGTAGCTCCTTCTCGGTTGTGGCATAGTTAAGCTGGGGATCATTACGGGTTCGGCTGGCATAATGGTATGAAACTGGTTGTTCTTTCACTGTCCCAATACCATACCAACTGCATAGACACTTACATCACACATCAATTCAAACGATTGATCCCAATCTAGAGCTATAACAATCGAAGCCGACACAAGCTTCTCTTTTAGTAACAAGATCTCCTTCTCACATTGCTTCTAACTCTTTTTATTATTATTGGTGGTTTAAGCTTCTCGATTATCTCATTTTTTGCTCTATCTACTTCAATTCTCTTAGAAGAGATCCAATGACCCAAGACAGTCCTTCTTTCACCATGAAGTGACACTTTTCCCAATTAAGCACAAAGTTAGTTCTTCACATCTCTCCAAAACTAAGGCTAAATTCCCAAGGTAAACATCAAAAAAAGATCCAAATGCAAAAAAGTCATCCATGAAAATTTCAATAATCCGCTCTACCATATCTGAAAAAATTGTCATCATACACCTTTGGAAGGGCAGGATACATTGCAAAGACCGAATGACATTCAATGGAAAGTAAAAGTGTCGTAAGGGCATGTAAAGGTGGTCTTCTCTTGGTCGTCCAGTGCTATGGCTATTTGATTATGCCCCAAATAGCCATATAGGAAACGATAGTACTCATGCCCGACTAGTCTATCTAACATTTGATCAATGAATGGCAAGTGAATCTACTCCTTCCGAGTGGCTTTGTTCAATTTTTGGTAATCCATGCAAATTCTCCACCCGGTGATGATTCTTGTAGGGATCAACTCATTCTTAGCATTCTTCACAACTGTCATTCCTCCTTTCTTTGATACTACTTCAATAAGACTAATCCATAAACTATTAGAATTTAGTCACTCCAACATCTAACCATTTTAAGACCTCTTTACATAACACTTCCTTCATTGTCGGAATGAGTTTTCTTTGGTGCTTCACTCTTCCTCCAGCAAAATTCGGTGCATACAAATAGAGGGGCTGATTCTCTTGATTTTCGCAAGTGTCCCCTAATCGCTGTCTTTCTAAGCACTGTCAACAATCTTTCTTCTTCTTTAGTGGGAAGGTTGGATGAATAATTATTGGAACAGTAGATGATTCGCCAAGATACACATACTGAAGATGTTTGGGTAAGGAAGCTCCAATGCGGGTAGTTTCTCAATATTTGGAAGGGGCAGTGAGATTCCATGTCCCAAATCTTCAAAATATTTTCTTCTGTAAGGACCAAAAAAAATCCATCCATAAGGCATATTCAAACAATTCGCCTCTACCATAGTCATATTGGGACTAACCAAACAAGTTTCCAACGATTCATTTTATTGATTTAAATACTTTAGTAACCAAAGAGTCAATTGCTTGGACGCCGAAACAACTCTCAATTGTATTTAGATACTTGATGGCATTAAAAAATTAAAGGTTGCCTCCTCTTGTACCCTTAATCGCAATTCTTCCAATTGGACATCAATTGGAGCTTGACCAGTAGCTAAGAATGGTCTACCAAGAATGATGGGAATTTCTGTATCCTGCTCCATGTCAAGAATGGAGAAGTCAGCTAGAAGAATAAACTTATCCACCTTGACAAGCACATCTTCAATGATTTCCCATGAAAATTGGTCTAAGTCTCTGTTATGAATTGGTTGGTGTTAGTTTCCAATTGTGCCATTACTTCTTCAAGTGTTGACTTCTCCATTGGTGGGTCACTAGATGACGGACCAAGTGGAGGCTTCAATACAATTTGATTATTCCAAGGAAAATTGGGATGATTTCTCCATCCGAGGTTGCATGTTGTACATTAAGGGTTGTTCAGCCGGTTGTAATTTGTAACAAAATGTGCTTGCTCTGCTTGAGATTGAGATAAGGATTTCCTACTTGACATTCTTCACTTGGATGGTTTCCATGACAAAAATCAAACTGTTGGTGTCAAGTGAATGGCATTTACTGTCAATTGGTTAGCCTTCAATTGTTGAGTAAGATGATGGACTTGAGTTGTTAAGGTAGTGATAAATTCAATTTCATACATACCTACTACCTTATTCAGTAAAATTCTCTCACTCGACCACTGATAGTTGTTCATGGAAATTTCCTCCAACTGATCATACACATCATCCAGGGATTTGCCCATAAACACTCCTCCTGAAGCGGCATCTATTAGAGTTCATATAGAGGCGGCAAGTCCATTATAGAAGTTTTGAACTTACATCCACTCTGGCAATCCATGGTGAGGGCATCGTCTAAGTAGGTCTTTATATCGCTTCCAAGCCTCATAAAGTGATTCACCCTCAATTTGAGCAAAATTTGAAATCTCATTATGCATCTTTGTTGTCTTGGCCAGTGGAATAAATTTAGCAAGAAACTTCTGAGCTAAATCCTCCCAACTAGTGTTGAATCTGCAGGCATTGAATTTAGCCAATTTGTTGCTCAATCTAGAAGAGAATAGAAATAGCTAGAGGCGAACGGCATCATCAGTAACACCAATGTCCTTGAAGGTGTCGTAAACTTCTAGAAAACTTGCTATACATTGGGATCATTACTCAGAAATTCATGGAATTGAATTGATGTCTAAATCATTTGTAGCATAGCCTGTATAATCTCAAAGTTGTTGACTGCAATGGTAGGCTTCCTAATAACTAAATTGATTCATGTGACCTGTTGTAGAGCAAAATCCTTAGAGCTCGTGTGTGACATCTTGGATTCTCGTTGTTTGCCATAGTTTTTGATTTTTTTGAGCTTCTCGCTTCTTTTCCTTAATCCCTTTGCAGTTTTCTTAATTTTTGGATCATAAGGTAGTAGTTCCAAACTCTTGCTACATCTCATACACTGCGAAAACCTGAAAATAAATGACAAAACAAATCAAATTAGATCAAAGTTAACTAGTATTGATATTATCAATAATTTCATCTACTTCCCGGCTATGACGGCAAAAACTTGTCGGTTGAACAAGTGCATGAATCATCACAAGTAATAAAGTGAATGAGTAAGAGTATCGTCCCACGAGGAATGAAAAATTACTAATAAGTTTCAACATCTATTAAATGATGATCTATTTGACAATTCGAATATGAATGAATTGTTGGACCAAAAAATTTAAAATAACAAGATTTGAACAAGTTAAAATCAAGAAAACAAGATTCTAGAGTTTTCGATTCACCATTACTAATCATGTACGAATATCCTAATTAAAATTAATTATAAGTGTTCCCTGTTGTTGATAATCGAGTCTCTAATTTATTCATCAATCTTTCTCAAGTATTACCAAAATATCTCAACAAGATAAATCTTCATCTCTGTGAAAATGCAAAACCTATCAGAATTCATTAAGAACAAAGAAACCCATAAAGATTAAACAACTCCATAGGTCTATCCTACGGATTACCCGTGGTATCTCAACCATAGGCTGAAACAATTAATACTTCTCAGTCTCAAATTGAATCCCAAATCATGTAAGTTTGTGCATTAAGTCCAGAATATGATACTTAACAATTTGAAACAAATACTAATTTATTCAAGTAAAGAAAGATTCACATAATCTTAGTTAGGCTATATTGTAAACCCTAGAAATTAGAAAGTAGTTCATGCTAAAATTGAAGAAAAGCTTAATAAAAGAGTTTCATTAAGAACCTGAAAGAGATTTGGAAGAAAGAAAAACTTAAAAGTTCTGCTCCTCCAGTCTTGATGTCGCTTCCCACTCTTGATTAGGGTGGAGAGGCCACAACGACAAGATTTTTGGTTGGATTAAATCGGGATATAGCCAATGTAGTTGAGTTGTAAAGCATTATGTGGAGTTGGAGGACATTGGTACATATGGCTATAAAAGTGGAAAGACAATTAAATAAGGGAGCAGCAAAATATTCTTAGGGGTTTTAATCGAAGCTTAGAGACCGAAGTATGATGATGATGATGATGATGATGATAATGAGTGATGAGTGATGGGGTTGTTTCAAAGAGTAAGATCGAACCACCTATGAGAAAAGAAGAGATAGCTAGGAAAAACAAACCCAAGTCTGATTTCCAGCCTTCAAGGAATATGGATATCAAATGCTTTAAATGTTTGAGTTTGGGGTACATCGCATCTCAATGCCCAAACAAAAGGGCAATAATTATGTGTGACAATGGAGAAGTGGTGACTGAAGATGACAATGATAGTGGCAAGATGTTATGGAGCTAGAGGATGCTGGTAACGGTGATGGGATAGATACCCAGTAGAAGGTGAAGTACTTGTTGCAAGCCTTGCTCTTTGTACACATATTAAGATAGATGTTACGGAGAAACAGATAGGTAATATGTTTCATACTAAGTGTCATGTTAACAAAAAGGTGTGTAGTATGATTATAGATGGATGAAGTTGTACCGATGTAACACAATTGTTGAGAAGTTAGGCTTGTCTATGCTAAAACATCCTGGAACCTATACGTTGTAGTAGTTTAATGAATGTCGAGAGATCAATGTTAACAAGCGAGTCCAAGTGAGCTTTACTATTGAAAGGTATAATGATAAGGTTATGTGGTTCCTATGCGTGCTTGGTATATCTTGTTGGGAAGGCTATGGCAGTATGATAGAAATGTGATACATGATAAGTTTAAGAATAAGTACAACTTTGTCAAAGATAAAAAATCAGTTACACTTGTTCTTTCAACACAAAAATGGTCCATGAGAACCAATTGAAGTTAATAGGGGAGAGAGAGAGAGAGATAGAGAGAGAAACTTCAAGAATAAAGAGAGTAAGAGAAAATAGAGAGGTGACTGAAAATCATATTAAAAGAGTTGAGTCACAAGAGGAAAAAGATAGAGAGCCTATAGATAGAAAAGGAAAAAACAAAAGTGAGTTTTTTTTTTTTAACTAAAGAGGGTTACGAGGGATTTCATGAAAACCCAGCCTCTTATATTGCTAGTGTGCAAGGATTCATTAATTAATTTTGAGGACACTAACCCATCCCTTCCTTTGTTGTAAAAATTTGAGGACATGTTCTCTGAAGACATGCCACCACCCATTAAAGACATCGAGCATCAACTGATTTTGTAAATGGAGCTATCATTCCAAATCGACCATCCTATAGGAGTAATCTTAAGGAGACAAAGGAGTTTCAAAGGAAAGTTGAGGAGTTGGTGGGCAAATGTGAAGGAGAATTGTATTGAATTGAAAAAGGTAAAGTATCGACTCGAAAAAGGTAAAGTTGTGAAGGATCAAATGGTCGAGCTGAGTTGAATTGGGGTCGGACCAGTAATAATAAATTAAGAAAAAGATATACCACAAAAAATTGAGAAAAGTAAGGTATTTTTAAAATTAATTATCATATGTAGCTAAAAGACTTTTAAACTATACTACATTTAATTTTCATAAAAATAGAATTTCATGCCTTAAAAGTATACCCAAAAAGTGTTAAAAGGCTTGAAGTTGTAATATTAAGCAATCCCACATCGAATCTGGGAAGGAAAAAGGTTAAAAAAGCAACTATAAGATGGCCAACACATATGGTAGTGAAATAATAATTTGTTGGCCTATAACCACCTTTTTTATATTGGGCGTAAAATTTTAGTTTTTAATTAATTAAAAAAATGAACCAATCAAATCGGAGAAATCGGTGCTGGGTCATTGGTTTGTGGTTGGACCACACTTTTGGTTGGTTTTTTTTTCGGTTATTAGTTTAAATTAATCGAAGACTTTGAAACTAGTTTTCATTTGACTCGATTATAAAGGTAAAACACTTTTCTTGGCAATGACACTTTGCAAACTCGAGTAATGATTTTCTCGTGTACAACAAATTTACGTCATGAAAATGTTTGCACAAATTATTTTTCAAAGGGAAGTTTTTCAACCTATTTTTTTGAAAACTATCAAATCTAACCTACTTTGAAAAGTCAAGTAAAAACATCATATAAAATAATTATTGATTGCAAAAAACAAAAAATTGACCCAAACAGTCTTTGGCCATCCGGACGTCTGGTTCGCCAGCAATGGTCGATCTTTTGACCGTTTTGACAGAGTTCTTCAACGGTTAGTTTGGGTCGTCCGATTCTGAACCGGACGTCCGGATGGTCGTCCGATTTGGCAGAGAAATTGGCGTTTTTCAACTTCTATAAATATCAACTCACCTACTATTTGAAAAACAACTTTTGGGCATTCATTTTGATACTCTTTGAGCTAACATTGATCTCTCATATCATTTACCATCAAATCATTTTGCTATTGAAAATTCTTTGATCAAAATTAATTCTTGAAATCATTTTATACATCAAAGATTTGCACACCTAACTCTTGAGCTTCATTCGTTACTATCTATTAAAGTGTTTGCCTACTTCTCTTCTTATACTTAACATTGTATTCATCATTTATTAAGAAGAGAAGATTTACTTGTAAACTCATTTTGAATTGTGGTTCGTGTCGAAGTCCCGGAAAGCTCAACATTATAAAATGATCGGTGTTCTTTGATTGAAAGTCACTGGAAGCGTTGTAAAGCGTTGAATTTCACCATAAGTTATCAACATAGTGAAAAAGGCATTACTTGTGCCAAAGAGCTTGGTAACGAGGGAAGTGGATCATTGCATTGGATCGAACATGGAATTAGCATACGATTTTCGACTTGATTGGTCGCCATAAAATTAATTTTGTAATTGAGGTCGATGAGAAGATCGAAGTATTCATAGTTTAGTTTCAGTCAAGATGTGTAGGCAAGTTATATTTTTTTTTTTTGAAGGCATAGTAAAATTTTGGAGGATAAATGGAAAATGGTGCAAAGTCAACATACAAAAACTAAGCAAGGCCTCCAAAGCATTATTCAAAGTGTCATGAAAAATCATTGCCTAAAGTCAAGTCCAAGACTATAAATTAAGTGTTTAATGGGAGAACTCATTTTTTTGTCATTTGCTTTCTTTTAATTAATCATTATATTTATGAAGTTGGGATGGTAATTAGTACGTAAGCACATTTAATTATTGTTTAGCTTATGTTTTTCAGTATTTTATACTTAGGGCATTACTAGTGTCACATTTATATCGATAGAAAAATAAAAATTCAAAATTCAAGATTTTGACTATGCAATAGCATAGCCAATTTGGCTTTCGGTCGAACGTCAATGTTGGACCCTCGCAATACGACCATGGGATCACAATTTGTAAAGCTATGCAATTGCATGTGTAAATAAACTGGAATTTCTCTCATTCCATACTCACAATCGATAAATAATTAGCTTTAACTCTCCTATGATTGTATTGATAATTATTTTGTTTCCTTTCTCTTTCATGTATAATAGAAATATTCTATAGAATGAGCAAATAAGAATTAAGGAAGATAAAATGTTGAGTACTAGGAAGAGAATCATCATTTGACACGGTGAGTTATGCTAACATTTTTTTAAAACTAATTATGTGCTCACATTGAAGATAATGTGTATTCCAAGTTGTGGTGCAACTTCATTATTTTTGCTATATTTGTTTGGTTGTGGTACACCAAAAAAATTAAGAAAAATAAAAAACAAGGAAAACAAGAAAAAAATTAAAAATATTTTATTATTATATGTATTTTTGTGTGAGTTGAATAGCCTTCCTGGCTAACAATGAAATTAGTTAAAATTTTTATGATTCATGATTTTTGACAACAATAGCTTTAAAGGTGGGAGAATTAATAGAATGAAATACCATCTTTCTGGAATTAAAGGTCAAATATCTCAATGTAAGAAAGTTCCTTTTGATGTTCGATTTAAATTTCAAGGAGTTCATAAGGATATATCTCAAAAGAAACAAGATGCTAAAGAGGCTCATGATTGTACTTTCGGTTTTGGGGATAATTATATAGATTTAGAAATTGGAGGAAAGAAAATAGTACAGGAAATTCAAGAAATACACGCGTCTTTAGAAAAACAAAGGCAAGAAAAAAAGGAAGAGGAGAGCAAGTGAAGAATTGAAATATATTTTGCTCCAAGGACTCCTAGATCTCCACCTAGTATAAAGAGTGTTTTAGCTGGTAAACAAGCAATAAAGAGAGCTCATATGGATTGGGCTAGGTGGTTTTATGATGCTTGCATTCCATTTAATGCTTTGCAATCACCTTACTTTCAACTTGCTTTAGATGCTAATGCTGTAATTGGTCCTGGATTTAAAGGTCCATCTTATAATGACATTCATGTTAACATAAAAAAAAATTGGTATTGAATGATGTTACCTATCCTAAAGTGGAGATAAGAACAGTTTGAAGAAACGAACGAACGTTAACATTAATATCTAAGTGAAATGGCTACCTACCTAATAAAATTAAAAATAGTGTGTTTTCCTGTATTTATGAGCAAATACGACAAAATCAAACGCATGGAACAGAAGATGTACTTCTTATCTAAGTTTTGGATACTTAATTCGGGGATCTAGATTTCTAGTTAACTTGATTAACCTATTTCAAACATGGAGGTTAAAAAATTTAAATCTAGGGAGAATTATTATTAATCGAGATAGTTATTTTCATTGATGAAACATGACCGAACTTTGAACGAGAAATGAATAAGTGTAGTAAAATAAACCTTAGAATAAACACTCACGATGTGAGATTGAAAAATAAATTTAGGGTTGTGCATCCTACAAGAGAGAAATGACATAATTGACTATTGAATTCCAAAATATAACCACCTTAAAATATATGGTGATTGACTTGATTATACACATACACATCAATCTAGTATTGATTACGATTAATTGCAGAAACCCCCTCTTATAGACTTGTCCATGATATACCTTCTTATCTATTGAAAATCGCAGAAAAGGTCCCTTTTTGAATTGTTTTATTCAAAATACTCTCTTAACGTTTAAATTCGTTAGTTTAACTATTAAAAACATATGAAAATGGTCAAAATTAAAAGGGAATAATTGCAATTTTAGTATTCAATTTTATTTTTTTTATAAATTATACTCAATTTTTTTTATACGTGTAACCCACCATCATATACCTTTAAAACCTTATTTTCTTCCTCACCCCACCCCGATTTCACCCTACCCCACTCCACTTCATCATCTTCCCCATTTTAGGTTGAGAAGAAATGTTTCAAACAATCGGTATTTCTTGAATGCTTTGGTGGCAATTCATAAATCTCAATAGAGGAGTCTACCAACAAAGTTCAATCCCATGCTTTGGAAGGTCTTTGAATCCATTTACGACCAGTCGGGTTCAAGTTTAAGGTTCAAAAATTCTTGCTTGGCTTTGACACTTCAATTTCTACATAAGAGTTTGTAGCAACATGATAAGTGCAGGTTTTTGCACTTATTCGGACCATTAAATTTAGATATTTGTGAGTTTTCATTAGCAATTTATTACTTTATTTAGTTATTTTTATTGTGTAGGTAAAAACCCGACTTTGAATGATGATTAGAAGGAATTTAAGAGAGAAATGAGCAAAAAAGAACCAAAGACGCAAAAACTCCAAGGCTTGGGGACAATTTTTATTATCTTTTCAAAAGTTGGGGGCTTGGGTTGTAATTTAGGCATTTGGGTTTTAAATTAAAAACTGAGCCCCTGTTTCTACGTCTTCCTGCTTTTTTTTTTTTCTTTCTTTCTTTCTTTCTTTTTCATTTTTTCTCATTTTCTCATTCTTCTTTTTTCATTTGATTTTCTTTGGTGATTTTGGGGTAAGATTGGAGCATGGCGATGGTGAAATAGCTTAGAAAAAAATATCCATTGGTATTGAAGAACTCTCAACCATTTCTCCCTTTATCAATAACCTTTTCTTTTCTTAAATCTATTTTCCATTAATGTGTTGAAGGAATTTGTTTGTTATTTTTAGTATTTCATGGATAACTAAACATATTTGTGATTGGGGGTGATTCAACCCCGAGTAATGATTTTCAATTAATTTGTGTTTTATAGTTCTCTTGATTGATGTGTTTAATTCATTATTTTAAATGTTGATTTTGTTCTTCTTGATTGTTTAGGTGTACAATTAAATGATTGAGTTGTTTCAATTAATGCTATTTTGGGATATATATA
>CAIGRF010317719.1:0-13654 GCA_903798235.1 Fraxinus ornus | reverse complement strand
AAATAACACGAAACTATTAGCAACTCAATTGAAGTATGTAAACTAAACAATCATAGAGAAAGATCTGAAAATAATCCACCAAATTACTCCCAATAAAATAGACAATGACTCAATAACCTTTAGGATCAACAAAGATGAGGCTCCAACATCAAAATAAACATATTAAGGAAACCATTCTTTCTTTTAAATTACCCTATAAGCAATCATTTTTGCAACCATTAAAACTATAGCATCGTTCAATACCTTTCCATCCAAAAGGAAAGGAGAAACTAAAAAAGAAACATTTTTCTCTATATACATAAATGAAATCACCAAAACAAGGCTGTAATAAAATGTCAAGGCATTGCACTAGAGAGTTCATGTTTTTTTCCCTAAAAATTAAAGTGTGGCTTCATAATCAAGTTCATTGAACAGTTTGTTTGAGATCAAATGGTGAAAGACACATTGTCTCAAGTGTGCATAATACTCTCCAAATCAAATAGTGGGATTTGGTCTTGACTATGAGGGCAATATGCAATGAAGACATGCTATTTTTTGTGTTAACATTAGAAGGTTATTTAGACATGTGATGGACAATTTCTGCAAAATAAGCAATATATTAATTCCTATAACAATTAAGTCACGAGATTGATCAACCCTGAAAGCACACACTCTGTAAACCCAGATACAAGTAAATGAAGGGGATTGTCATTTTTTACACAACCCTTCGAGTATCATTACAATTTGCAGACTGAAATGATCACATAATACAACTAGAAATTGAATCATAAAAGCATCTTATAACATTGTGTAAATAGTTGAATTAGGCATTAGTTTCCTCATCAACTGATTTCTTTGCCACTTAATTCTGTTCTTTAATCTATTAAATGAGGATTGTGAATATATGAGAAGTTGTGAGCAAACATTGTATCCAAGAAAGTGTAGTAATCTCTGAAATTCAACTCCAGCTCGACAATAGTAACATACATTCTATTGCACTGACTTGACAAATATAAATACCCCAGTGCAGACCTGTTTCATACACTGCCAAAAGAGTACCGAGCTCCTTCAGACATTATATGGAAAAATTAAAGCATGTTGCAAGTTGTGACAGTAAGTTTCATTTCAGACATTGCCCAAGTCATCCCCAACAATGAGAACATCAAACATAAACTACAATTGAAAACGTAAAATTGGTAATATTTTGAGAAAAAAAGCTGTTCGATTCAACATTTTCAGTCTTTTACCTCAAATAAGAATTTTGCTTAATCTTCCTCACGACTTGAATAGTTCCTCCCGCAGTGAATCGTGGTGGTTGTTGAAATTAGATAGGCACAGCTGAAATTTGCAAATGTCCCGTTCAATTTTTGAAGATTTGAATGTTGAAGTACACAAATACCGTTCAATTTCTTCTTCTTCTTTGCTGTTACTGCTTCTTCTTTGTCGATTTTCTTTGTAGCCGTTGTCTTCTCCACAGTTTAAACAATCGTTTCCTTTTCTTTAGGTTGAAGGGTATAAAGGGAAAAAAGAAAATGAAAAGTTTTTTATTTTTTATTTTTAAAAATGGATGAAACTGGTCAGAGGCCAAAAAAAAAAAAAACTTTCAATAGGGTCAAAGGGACAATTATTAGTATTCTCACAATCGATTACCCAAAAGCTTGATACTGCTGGTCGTTGACAAGAAAGTACACAAAGTCGAGATAAACAATACAACCTCATAATTCCAGATCTTGAAACACTATTTCTCCTCGTCTTCTCAATGCCTCCTTCAACTATGTCTCGCGAGTGCAATGAGAATCTTGCTAAGTCAACTGAAGAAAAGAAATCTGCAGAGTCTGCATCCCAATTGCACAAAGAACTAGGAGGTGACTTTCCACTACATCAGTAGCATTTTTAATCTGGGTTTTCAAGATTTTGATTTTTGAATCTTCGATTTCGCACTTTGGTGCGAAATATCCAGGTAGTGAAGTGTGTTGCTCAAGTTCAAATCTCTGGTTGGCTCAAGATCCTAGCAAGAGATGGGGTGAATTGTTTTTCCTTTTCTACACTCCATTTTGGCTCACTCTCTGCCTTGGTATTATCGTTCCTTACAAGCTCTACGAGGTCCGTTTTATACGCGAATGCACATACTTGATTCTAAATGAATTATTTAAGTGAATGCGAAGCTGATTTGATAAAATATTGTTTTGTTTTTATTTAATTAATCCTGTTAAGCAATTTCTGAGTTCAATCTCTCGAAGCTTGATTCTAACATTTTGGGTGAAATAACGGCTGGCTTGATTAAGTCCTTTTAAGAAAGAAACTTCTAGTGTTCTCGTGCTTAAATTACAATGTAGTTTGAATTCTTGTTTCGAAATAAAAACGAAAGAGAAGCTTTACTATTGTTGTGAAGCATACAAAATGGGGGATGAATCATGAAAAGTAAAGGGCATGACTATGAAAATATGCACTTGCAACTCATGCAAATATTTATATATGGGTTTGGCTAACTTAGTATCTGGCTGTAGTGAGTGAGAATGATTTACATTACTAGCCTGCTATTTTTGGTGTGACAAAAATCTGTTCTATTCTGCTCACTAGAGAATTAATTTTTAAAACAATCACAGAAATAAAAGAATTATGAAAAGTACGTATTTATAAACAAGCTTTCTTAACTTTGGCATCCTGAATATAACTTTTCCTGTTCCATTGCATTGGCTTTGGCATAAGAAGTTGAGCTATGCAAGAGATGTTTTTGTTCCCTGCTTGGCTTGTGATGAAAATTTCTCTAAACTCAGATCTTGGTGTGGTTCATAGAAGAACTTTTCCCACATGCTTCCTCGTGCAAAACAAGTTCATTGGGGTTCTCTGCAGTGAAGGCGTGTGCTGTTTATTTTAGCATGCAAAAAGCAGAGTGATGGTCGAGGATGAATAAAACGAGTTAGATGATACTATCTCACCCCTAAAATGCTAAGAAATTTTAGGTCGTTAATTAGGTAACTATCAATACATAGATTCTCTAAGGCGCTGAAATAGCCTATAGGACCGTCTAACTGACCTTATTCTTTATCAGCTGTTTCCTCCTTTTCGCTTGCTAACTTCAACATCTGAGAATTATTGCTGGGGGTACCCTGGACACCCTTATCATACAGGACATTGCGCATTACAAGAGATCTTTTAACCACACCATGTTCCTAGTTTAGATTAATTTCACTGTCCTTCAGGTTGTAATCTTATGGTTGATTTCTCTAGCAACAAACAGGAAACTGGATTCAATTGATGATTTTGAGGTTATAGTACTACATTGTTTTTTAAGCCGATACTGCATGTAATGGCATTGTCACAGTCAAATTATCTTTCAACCATTCTATATCGTGGCCTCTTTGAAGTAAAGCGTAAATCTTGCACACTGTAATTATTGGTAGTGGTTGCAAATTGTTATTATCGTATATTTAAGTCCACAAGTCCTTATTTTCTCACCCATAACATAATAATACAATATAGAGCAATAATAGCTGACTTTTATCATGAAACAGTTGCATCTTTATTTTCAGTCCTCTAACCTTTTCCTAAATGGTTTTTGTATCTGTATATGGACATTGATATTGAAGTCGTCATCTTGTTCTAATACATTCCTTCACATGTTGCAAGATGATATTTTAACTTCAAGTTCTTCTTGTCAGAGTTTCACGGAATGGGAGTATCTGTTTCTGGGACTTGTTTCGGCACTCCCTGCATTCGTTGTACCAATGCTTCTGGTTGGAAAGGTGGATCACTCAATGCTTCTTCCCGATTTATTCATATTTCATTTCCAGAAGTGAATCCAAGCTGTTAAGCGTAATTTTAATCTGAAACTAACTGGGCTCTTTATGATAATGCATTGGATAATAAAAGGTGATTTTCCATAGTCAATAACATTTTTTTTTCTTTTAATTTGCAGGCTGATAGTCGCATTTGTTGGAAGGATCGTTATTGGGTAAAGGTAAGCACTCTTGATAAATCTCAATCGCTTATCTGTAAGCTTCTCTTGCTCCCAAAAAGCCATGCTGATAATGCTACCAAACATGCCTACAGACATGTAAACTAAAATATTGAACCAATTTTTAAGTTAGACCGAAACACCATTATACAAACTCAGTTCCAAAATCTATCTTCATATCGGCATACAATTAGGACACGTGCTTTCTGGTTTTATGGAAAAGGAAACCAATTTTTTCGTTTCTGAAGTTATCTTATGAACGAACTCTGCTTTTGCCCTATATAGACTTTACACCATGTAACAAAAGATAAATGATGAAAGTCCTAATTTTTTATAAGTGGAAGCATTTTGATTTTGCTTCAAAATTAATTGTTATCAGTGTTTTGCATCAGTCTGACTACAAAATTGATGTTCTGACAGGCTAATCTCTGGATCATAGTTTTCAGTTATGTTGGAAATTACTTTTGGACCCACTATTTTTTCACCGTCTTGGGCGCTTCTTACACCTTTCCCTCCTGGAAGATGAACAATGTAAGGCGTGTATTTTATATTCATTTCCCCTCATTTGAGATATTTTCTATTTCATTTTCCTTTGAATGTGACTATAAAGTTTTGCAGGTACCACACACAACTTTCCTTCTCACGCATGCGTGCTTCTTGTTTTACCACGTTTCATCAAATATGACACTTCGTAGGCTTCAACATTCTATTAATCACTTGCCAGAGAAGACACAATGGCTTTTTAAGGGTGCCTGGATTCTAGCTTTTTCATATTTTATAGCATATCTTGAGACCTTTGCTATTTCAAACGTAAGTAGTGAAGATATTGTGAAAAAAAGAATTCTTTATATCCAATTGCCATTATCGATAATATGTTCGTCTGAACTTTGAGACAATTTCAGCAGATGACTTGCATAATATGAGGCTTGTTAAGATTTATCTTTTGTTTCGGTCTTGTGCAGTTCCCCTATTACGAGTTTGTGGACCGGGCTTCCATGTATAAAGTTGGATCCTTGTTTTATGCAATTTATTTTATGGTCAGCTTCCCAATGTTTTTAAGGTATGTAACTATATCCAGACAATCCACCACCTCAGCCCCCACCCCCCTACCCCACCACAAAAAATAAAGGAGATATATATTCATGCATTTGTCATGATGTTGTGTTATGTATTTGCTATGGGCATAACTTCGGTGATAGAGGTAAACACCATAACAGTGCCTTTTTTGTGTTATTCTTGTTGAAACTGAGCATATATTCACAAAATAATGAGATTCAAAACAATAAATTAACATTAATAGGAAGGGAAGAAAAAATGTTGGGATTGGCCGTATTTAGGATCTGATGTACAAGATAATTTTGGAATATGTATTTTTTTGGGCTTATGATTGGTTTTTTTATTTTTTATTTTAGGGGAGGTGAAGAAGTTATTGTAAAACATGATTGAGAAAAATGAGATATAGAAGAAGTTAATCAAAAGATTTTCTGTAGGATGAATAATGTAGGATTCGACAATTGCATTATATATGAATCGAGTTAAAACCACTTCTAGGCACAGGTGGTGGAGTAAAAAATCCTTGCTTTCATATCAATAAATAGATAAGAAAAATTAAAATCTTTAGAAGTAGTGTGTATTTGAAAGATAAGCTTGCATTTAATGATTGTATTGCTCATATTAACTTATTAAGCAGCACTTGAAAACTATCTTCTTTTGTTGCTGGCATTTGCAATTTTATACAAATTAGTGTGCTGCTAGAGTTCTTTTTCTCACGTTAACGAGAAATTCCTAGACGAAAAGAATCGTGTATTTGACCGAAATGTGATTAATCCCGACTAAAAGGATTTATCTTGTATTGTGCCTACATGTTCTAGCCCGTCTGCCTCCACTTATTGTGAGATTAAAATCCTCACAAAGTAGGTGTGGTCCCAGTGTGAGAATTGTGTGAGAAGCAAGTCAAAAAAGGGCAGCCGTGGGCCCATTTGGAAGTGGCAACGGTCAATAAATTGATATAAACCCCTGTTTGGTACACATTATTTTTAAAAGAATGCATTTTTTTGATTGATGTGATGGAGAATATGTGGTTGAAAAAAGAATGAAAAGTTATTGATGTGATGGAAAATATTATTTTATTGGAGAATGTGTGGTTGAAAATGAGTAGAAGAATGAGAATGAAAAAAATNACAATACTAGACTGTATTATGTAAGAAAAAGTTTGACACTAACCATTATACTATATAGTCTTGTCCAATTGTGTATCAAATATGCCTTGATGCAATGATGCTATTGCTGTTTTACTTATAGTGGTTGTTCTCAATGCATAGGATTGATGAGAAACCAGATAAACAATGGGACTTGCCCCGAGTGGCCATAGATGCTTTAGGTGCTGCAATGCTCGTCACTATTATACTCGACTGGTGGCGCCTTTTTCTCGGCCCTATTGTCCCTATTCCAGATTCCAAGCAATGTCTTCAACCCGGATTGCCCTGGTTTCCCAGAAATGCCTGAGTTGATTCCACTGGTCTGCATGATCTAGTAGAGATGGAAGTTTACATCTCTTCCCTGATTTCAGATGCATTTTGTTTGCTTCTTGTTGTAACTTTAGTTGAACATCCCCAAGATGCCCAATATAAATGTATCCTTTACGCATGTTTTGTACATAGTACAAGACATGATTTATCACCCTCATGAACAAGATTTTAGTTACAAAAATAATATTTGGCGTTAGATGCAGCGTGGGACATCATATTTGCTACAGGATAGAATGACTGTTATTTTCAGCAGATTTTTAGTCTCTTATTCCTCTAATGCAATGGCAATTCCTAAAATAGTCTTCAAGTATGTCTCAAAAAAGAGTAGTGCATTTGAAACACCCTGAATGCGTTTGGTATAAGATACAGAACATAAGTCTTCAAATTTTCATCAAATATGACTCACCATCAAGAAAATAAGTCCCAAATAAATACTGTTACTTTAAATGAATGTTATGTTAAAAGGAAGAACGAGACAAAATTGTTCTCACAAGAAAAGTTCATAATAGTAGGAAAAAGAATATTTTCAGTCATCAGTTAAACATTCTTTCTGGGTTTCCCTATAATATGTAATTATAAATACTTGGCCAACCAAGGTAGCTCCTCGCTATCTTTGAGTGCAAAAATCACATCATCACTGTCATCAACAACAATAATAATCACAATTAGTACGTGTTCATCGAAGAGAACAAAAGTATTCTACGTCTGCCGTGCATAGGAAATGAACTCAAGTTCCGATACCAGCACGCCCTACCCCCTCAACAACAGAGAATTTTTCACATACAACAATGAATTGTTAACTACACCTACCTTGGAAAATTGAGTTGCAATTTCTGCAATTTGTGCTTTGCAGCCGGCTCACACAGTAATATCCTGCATTCTCCAAGCTTGCATCTGGCCATTAAAAAATAAAAGAAACTAACACAATTAATTACTAAGTAATTGAAGTTCTGAACCATTTAAAGTAGATATCATCTGTTTGATTGGAAACTTATATTTATATCAAAATAGCATGGTATCATTAGAATTAATGCACTAAATGCTTGATTGCGTTGCGTGTAACAGGCAGAAGAAATCACAATGCATTTGACCGCGATATTTTTGTTTGAAGACCATCAGTTCTAAAGTCTGAATAAAAAATTTCAATAAAAGCTATAACCACAACCAGGAGTGGGAGGAGAGGCTATAATGCAGCTTAAATGAACAGTAGAAAATGGTTATGGATATTTAATGTAGTTTTACCCGACTTTCAGTAGTATGTCGTATCCAGGAAATGTTTCCCCGTTGCTTGTGCAGAAACACGAAACGGTCATTGCCAACTGCATGAAAAGAAGCATCCTTTAGACAAAATTGCAGTGTTCCCAATCATTCCAATACCCCAGACCTCACTGGATTAGAAGGTACGTGGAAAGTTTTCTTTTCTTCTCTTTTTTGGGAGGGGAGAGGAGCATAAGGCAGTTTGTTCAATTAGATTACAATTCCACTCCACAATAGCATGCACAATATGAAAGAGGCTTGTTCATATCCAAAAGCTGCAAGAAAAGCTCAAGCGAGTAGACCTTTTCAAAAGTGGTTTCACCCATCCCTGTCTTATAAAGTTCATGCACCATAGCAGCCAAGAAGATTTTACTCAGTTTAGAACTACTCCTGATCACCTGCGTAACAAAAAAGCACCGTGTAATTATTTTTTGTAAAGCATCGTTGAGGTTTTACACGGATCCAAGCAATCAGATAAAAAAAATTTAAATATAGGTATGGTAGAATTTGTCATGGAAAAAAATGTTGATTGGATTCTTATATATAGAGAAAAGTACCAGGATTAGACCGTGGAAGAGTAAGAAAATTCTCAAACTCACTTGAATATGAGGAGCCTGGAACATCTCTTTTATGGCCACTTCAACATCTCCCATACCAACAAGAACCTTCCCTGAATAAGAAGCAAAATGAAAGCCTGTCAACCCAGCAGAATTATCTTCTGAAACAAGACATAGTATAATGATGCTGGCTGCACTCTTAAAATATCGAGTAGGGAGAGACAAATTTGGGGAAAGCAAGGAAATAAATGCCTGAGAACTTTTGAAATTGCAAAGTAAAAAAGAAAGGTTATTTCTGAACCTTACAATCAGATTAAAATAATTGGGGATGTTATGAATGCCGCATGTCAAATTTTTATGCAGTTATTACCAATAAGGGAATAAATTATTGCGGGAATTATATTCAACCAACTCCAATCCTTTTATCCCATTAAAATCTTAGAAAATTTCATAAAGCCTTAATCATTTTGTTATTTATTTTCCCGGAACATCTTAGATGGGTGAATTGAAATGGCAAGAAAATATTGGAACATCAATTTGGAAGACACCTTATTGGTTCCTATCCCTGCCATGTTCCTCGGAATATCCACAAATAGTATTCAGGCTCTTATTTTTGCGTTTTTAGCTGTGGCTTATATAGGTGAATCTATGAAGGGCCACCATCAGAAGTCTCATTTTATCGTTTGAGTACAAAGCAATACATGTGTGACACAAGATAATTTACTTAAGGAATATAAGTATACAAGAATGCTATACATCATATAGAGCGAAACAAAAAATGAAGAGAGTTGGCAAAAAAAAAAGAAAGAGATCTAAAAAGATCTTTAGTTGGATGTGATTGTACAAACTGTAGCATCTGGTTATGGTCTTCCTCTGCCTTAAGTATCTCGACCATACTGCTATAACTATAGAATTATGAATTCACAATGAAGAAGACTCTCATTGCAGAATGAGATTAGAAGCTATATTGAACTTAATTCCTTTCAAACAGAGTAAATTCATGGCACAGAAAAGGTCTCCACAAGATTTCCAATTAAAAGCTGGAGTACCAGGAAAATAGCTGTGATATTAGAAGACGTTTCTATGAAAGTAACTATTCAATGATATATTGCAAGGCCTAGTAGCACACATTGCACCCATTACACTGCTGATCTAAAAAACTACAGCTGCTTTACCAAAGCAGAATCAATTAGAACTAAACAGGTAATATTACACTTCTGATGCAAGATTGATAGTGAATTTACATGCTAAATGTCTTTGGCAAATTATGCTCCGTTGGAGCCAACTCATCCTGAATTCAACAGGGAATGTCGGAAGATCAAATCCTCATTGTTATGATACAATAATCCTCGAGAATCACTAAAATTTGATGCCCTCTAAGTCGTTCATCTAAGTTTCTAGAGTGAATTGTCCATACTTCCTTTCAGCTGTGCAAGCCAATGATGGAAATCATCAGAAGGACTAGATAGACAAGGTAGAGATTCCAATTCATTCAATAACCAGTTTTCCCGTGCAAGAACATGCAGGTTTTATCTCCAAAGACTCATCGCAGTTACAAAGAGAAGTTATCATCTTCAATAATCTTAGAGAATGTTTGGAAAGTGTTTATAGACGGTTTAAATTATAAATATATATATAGAAATGAGTCGTGGATAAATGTGTAGTACTTGTGATAGTGGATCCCATGAAATGTGTGGAAAAAAAATGATTTGACCGATTATAAATAGTTCATAAACATTAGCCAAACATGGGCTTAGTTAGAAACCATGAGAAATTACGACCATGGAGCAGTAGTTTTATACATTCTACTAGTGAATTACAGTACTCCAATCACACAGCCAGCCAATGAATGTCTTGCCTGTGGCTGCAGAGTTAGAAAGTGATGGTGATCTTTTAGAACGATAATCTGCAAGCTCTGCAGCTCGTCTACATATCTCCAATGCACGACGAGCATCTCCAGAAACGGCTGCAACCTGAATTCAAACGGCAAGTAGATACCAATGAAAGCCCTTTTCGTGTATCAAGTTTAGTGGGAAAGAAAAGAGTGATGTTAAAAATGTTATGAAATGAATAGAAATTGGACTTACCTTCCTTGAAGCAAATTCAATTGCTTGTTTTTCAAAAGCATCAATTCCTCTTAGGCGGCTTAAAATTATTTCTTGAAGCTGCTGGTAGTTATATGGACCAAAGCAAAGTCTTTGTATGCCCATACGACTAGAGATACGCGGTAGTAATTTCTCTGGAAGATCCATGGTGTTTGCTATCCCTGAATATAATTCAGGCAAGAAGAACAATGGAAGCAGGGTCATTAATGAAAACTTGATTGAAATAATAGATGACAGGAGAAAGAACTTACCTATTACAATCAATTTGGAATTTGGCTTGTTCGGCCAATCAAGGATGTTGTATAGAACCTGTTTAACAAGTTAAAAGGAAAAACTAAGTAAAATTGGTCAAGCCTTCACATCAATTTATGTTAAATGTGATAAGTTATGCTAAACAATTGTATAACTTACCGATTGATTTCTGGTCACAAGAAGATCAAGTTCATCTATGAGGAGGATACAAGGCCTTATCTCCTCTTTGCTACATTTGGTTTCATTTGAAAATCTCTCATTCAAGGAATGGAGAGCTTTTTTCCAACCAACTCTGTGTCCACTTAATGCTTCGTAAATAACCTGAAGAAAATTAGAGATGTTATAGAGCAAAGTGTGGATGCTTTTAGATACTGCAAATTGAGAAAGTCAGCTTTAATCCCTACAGTGTAAATATTTTCAGGAGAAGCCAATTTTAGACCATTGATCTCCACAAAGCAGTAAGGCTGAATGCTTCCAGCATCAACCTCGGACCTTAGGTTCCTCATCACAGAAAGAAAGCTCATTGTCTGCAGTTTGATTAGATTAAAGAATACACGAGTTACATTTGCTCTTGACATAAAATATTAGATACAGAGATAACCAGCAAATGAATGCATTATCCTGTTCATTTCTCATTGTTAAAGATTTTACCTTGCCAGTACCAGGAACACCATGAATGTATAGGCATCTTCCCAGGCATTGATCATCGCATATGGCCCCTTTAATAAATGCGGTTATCTCATCCATTTCCCTGAATAAAGAACATTTTATTAGATGATTATTCGATAAAATCATTAAATAGAAAGTCTTCAACTCATACGTACTTATCCCTACAAGGTAGAGACTTGGGCAATGTTGCCAGTAGGAGTGTAGCTTTTGCCTTTTCCAGATCAGTCTGCTTGTGACAGCGAACATGCTCTGGTATTTTTTTTGCCCCAATTTTTTGAAGTCCGAATATTAGCCCCTTTCTGGAGTTCTGAATATGTAATGTAAAAAACAGTTAGTTCCATATTTCAGTCAACCACAAAATCAGGTGTCACAAAATTGATTAGCATACTGCAGCCAATGGATGAGCTGAAGATGGTCCAGTCAATGAACTCTTTTTGTTCTCCTCTTCATACCCCATGTCTTCTTCCGTGTCAGGGTCCGAACCTTCACATGAATTCCAGTCTTCATCACCATCAGCTTCTTCACCATCCTACCAAATAAGACAAGGACCTATAAATTTCTACAGAATGTAAAGTCTGAGTGGTTGGAAGCATCACTACTCACCTCTTCATTATTTTCAATCTCTGCGATTCGCTTGAAACTACGCCAGCGTATATCATACTCATATTCACATAGAAAGACGTCATCTCCTTCATTGCCTGCCTTGGCAAACTCTTTGGGGTTCATTACATGGCAATGCCTAATGATAGATTCCATCTATAAAATGAACAGTTTATACATTTAGAGAGTGAGGCAGTTATCAATCCTTAAACACATACAACTTTGGATTGGGTTTTCATATTTTCCTCTGCTTTCAGAACAAAGGTCTCAGTGTATATATTTCATGAACTTGAATATATCAGTCTCTTTAAACTTCATCATAAGCGTTCGCTTGGTTGCATTATCATGAAGCCAAAAAGCATATGCATAAAGATGCCTTAGATAATTTCGTAGTTCAAGGCTTTCAATGTGATATCCCTACCATTGCTACTAGAACAAGAAAGAATAAACAATTATGAATGTCTGATCTTAGTAAGCAAAAAAAAATAAATTGCTTCTGAATAACATGCTGATTAATTATTTGGCTGCAGTAGAGTCTATAAACAAAGCCCCAAAGATAAAGGGCATGTAAATATTTCAATGAATCAACTACAAATACAATACCAACCAAGAAGAACATATATCACCTCAACATCAGCAAAATCATTTGTTTGATAGAGCTCCCTTCTTAAATTATGAGGCTGTCTCCCTGAAGATGTCTCCTCTGGAATAATATACCACCGTGCGCGAAACCAATAAGTACCATCCGCTTCTTTCCATAAACTAAACATTCCCAATAATCACATATAGTAATGAATAAATTTCACAATCAACTCAAAAACTGCAAAATGAATGTGACTCATAAAAAGTACATTAACAGACCTCTCAATATGAGCAGCCCACAAATCGCTGGAAAGCAACTTCTCCCGAGCAGTCCTAACCCTCTTCTTCCCCTTTGGAGGGTCTGGAAATTTCACCATTTCCCCCGATTTTCTCGCTGAGCAAAAATTACAAATCCAATCCCCTTCTGGAACATCCTTTAGTGGGGGCCTCAAACACTTCAAATGAAACCCATTCAAGCAATCATCACACTCAATCATAATCCTCCTCCCAGATGGCTTAAAGCACACACTACACTCCTCCAACTCGGGATCCTCCTCATCCGAGCTCGCGTCCTCCCTCCTCTTCAAATACACATCATCTCCTGCCGAAAACTCGACCCCATCAAACACCACCTTCTTGTAATACATTCTCTTCTTACTTTTAATAGCATTACCTTTAGCACTCCTCAAGATCCTTTTTTTCTCAAGACCAGTGTCTTGATTTTCGGTATTTTTTCTCTTTTTTTTGGATTCGGTGGGTTCTGGCGAGGTCGGAGAGATGGAAATGGTGGAAGGTTGTGATTTGGGGACATTCTGGTAATTTCTTGGTGGCTTGGCAGTGGAATGTGGCGATTTTTGCAGGGAAGATGGCGGCGGCGGGGGGGTGGTGGTGGAGGAGGTGAGGCGTATGGAGCGGCGGAGAGAGGAGTTGGGAGTTGAGGGCACTATTAGGTGGTCAGGGGAATAGGTGGGTTGCTTTTGCTTTTGTTCAGGGGTTCTGTTAAAGTTCTTGGATTTCTTGGTCTTTGGTGTATCGGCCATAGTTACAGGCGGTGGCGGAAACGAAAGGGTGGCAGTTGTTGGTGTTTACGGCGGCGAGGGGTTGCGAAATCCAAAGGGGAAAATGAGAGGGGCGAGAAGAGCGTTGAGTGAAGTGAAATTGGCGGGA
>CAIGRF010317703.1:0-10426 GCA_903798235.1 Fraxinus ornus | reverse complement strand
AACTTGTTGCCTTAGATGATTAACCCATTCCATGGATAGATCAAACACCATAGAGGAAGACCTTGCACGAATGGGCTCTCCCTTATATAAAAGGTCTCGCCCAAGTTCAATTCAGCCTTATCAACGGCTGCCTCTTCCCGAATGGGCTATCCCTTATATAAAGGGCCTCGCCCAAGTTCAATTCAGCCTTATCAACAGCTGCCTCTTCTCGAATGGGCTCTACCGTATATAAATGGCCTCACCCAAGTTCAATTCAGCCTTATCAACAGCTGCCTCTTCCCTAATGGGCTCTCTCGTATATAAAGAGCCTCGCCCAAGTACAATATAGCCTTATCAACGACTGTTTATTCCCAAATGGGCTCTCCTGTATATAAAGGGCTATATACACCTCGCCAAGTTCAATTCAGCCTTATCAATGACTGTATCTTCCCGAATGGACTCTTCCGTATATAAAGGGCCTCGCCCAAGTTCAATTTAACCTTATCAACGAAGGCCTCTTCTCGAATAGGCTTTCCCTTATATAAAGGGCCTCGCCCAAGTTCAATTCAGCCCTATTAACGGTTGTCTCTTCCCGAATAGTCTTACCCTTTATTTCCAGAGCCCTGCCATCGATCCTTTTGCCTTGGCGCGAGTTTCAACTATCAAACTTTTCTTCTTTTAGACTAGAAAGTCCACGCATTATATAAATAATCATACTTAAACTTGGGGGACTATTGTTACGCCTCTTCCAACGAAGTCCTAAGCATGGCCAAGTGAACTACACATCAAGTGAATCTAGACCCCGCACTCCACATCATTCTGCCCATATGAAAATTTAGCCGAACCTCTATTAGCCGAACCCCTATTGGCCGAACCCCCATGAAGAGCTGCGTCCCAATTGATGACATGAGATAGGTTAAGGCGTATTAGAGAAGATCTTTATACTAGATCTTGTATCAAGTGGGTGATGTGACAAATCACTAGATATGTACTTCTACTCAATCAATCAAGTCAAGTCTAGTCTTATATATTAGATCTAGGGTTGTCAAGTCGTCACATCATTAATAACAATATGGCTGAGAATGATTGATTGATGGCTATGACAAGAGGTCCCAACTGCGTAGATGAGGCCACATGCCATCTCATCTAACAACTCTTAATCATCATCTTCTACTATAAAACCGACACTTAGTATCATTTTGAGGGGGGAGGGGGGTAAGTTTAGACTCTCGAGCCTATATTCTTGCTACACACACTTTTTAGTGTTCTACTCCTAAGCCGACCCCTTTTTTTATCGATTAGAGGTTCACGTTCTAAGCTCCCCTACGCCCAAAGTTATTCCTTTAGCTGACTCAACCTTCGGGTATGTATGATTAACCAACGGCCTGTCCAAGTGTGTTAGGATTTAGCTTACATGGACGTGAGAGATCTTGGGATCTATCGACCACGTCATTGGTGCGATTTTTAGGGTCAACAACATCTACTTTCTGTATCGATGGAAAGGTGTCGGATGATGGATATAAAAGTCTGGAGTTGGTGGGCGAGAAGGTTAGGTCCATTGTTATCAACTTCGAGATAGTAGATGTAGTGCATGTACGAGCTATGGCCATGAAGACGGGGATAGAAATGGCTATGAGGCCATAAAGGATCAGATGATTATGAGGGACTAATTGTCCAAGGCTATAGAGGTCAGTTCATTGGAAAGTCTTCGAAGGCAACACGTGGTGGTTGCTGTAAATGTGGCCTCTACCATTAACGAGGAAAAATTTCTCAAAATTCGCGAAATGTTCAAAGTCTCATATGATATTAAGTTTATAGTGCCCTAGGCATAGGATAGGTCTGCTATCTTAGGGCAGGATTCATCACCATCAGCAAGGTTATTATAAAGGTGTGTCTTAGGCTTCATCTTCACCTCTTTTTCAGGAGAATTAGACGGTAGGATCGTTCAAAATTTGTCACTACTTCAGCCTAAGTATTGTCATATTAATCCATATTTTTTAAACTTTGAACTAGCCTAAAAAAGTGGGGTCAAAGGTGAAAGGTGAGGACATAATGTGTGGCACTACATTTGTCCCTAAGGGTGTCATGTCTCTTTTGTAGTAGGCCTCCCCACTTCTATCAAAGGTAGAAGGAGAGTTAGTTTTGGGCGATGGGTAATTAGCAGCAAGTAAGGATAATGATTTGGTTCTAATTTGGCGAGGCACGTACAGCTAGAGAGTGAGTTCAAATATGGAGGTGGTTGGGAATAAGTACATTTGAAGATCTCTAGTCTGAAGCATCATTTCTTGTTTTGTTGGGTCCTTTTACAAGTTTGAACTAAGGGCCTCAGATAAGAAGAGCATTATTGAAATCTATCAAGTATCCCACCTCATAAAGAAACTTCATCGAGTTGGTAGACAAGGCCATACCTTTTTCTCAATAAAATTGAAGGCCAAAAAAAGTTGTTCCCAGGGGAAGCTAACGTATTGTTATTGTAGAAGACTTTGAGAAGAATAAAATTTTGAGGTGCTCAATGAACCTAAGAGTCCGAATTATCAGTTTCACGAGAACTACTATTTAACCATTGTTTGAAATATACCTTGCTTCAATTTGATTGAAACAATTAAAATTGATTTTGATTTTCATCCCAAAACTACATACATCTGAAAATGATTAAAAAGTGCTCAAATAGACAATTTTAGTGTTTTTATATGATGGTTAGTGTTAGAATTCACGAGTTCATCATAGATATTTCCTTAATCTCAATCACACAATTTCGATAACAATTGATTATGTATACCCAGTCGAATTCTTCTAAGCCAATTGATGTACCTCTCTCAAGTTCAAAAATATCCTACTCAATTAAATCAATTCTCTATAACTCTATGTGGATCGTGGTAAGCCTTAATCAAGAGCATTCAATCACCAAATAATTCAGTTCATGACTGCAAAATTAGTACAAGTGTATCTTTATGTTTTTATCCAAATTTTGATTTTTATTACGTAGATTGGCTCATTACTATTCACAAGTTAGTGAATTAGTGATCAAGTAATTCAAAGTATGAAGAAAAAAAGCAAATTAAATCCACAAACATCAATTAAAAATAAAAATATAATTAAAATTAAGGTTTAAAAATATGTTACAATCGTTCATCCCAACATTACACATCACTGAAGAAGAGAAATTCAAGAAATATTTGCAATACACCATCAAGTTAAAATGAACTAAGAGAAAAGGTAAGATGTTGTACCAAATCCGCCTTTTTCTTGTGAAAATCTTAAATACCTAGTTTTCTTGATTTTTTTTCCTAGATTTTTGTATCATTTCCTCTCTAATTTTTATGTTTTGGAATATTCTCCCTTGAGTTTAACCTAAGAGAAATCTTTAGATATAGTGGTAAAAGTGCCTTGAAAACGTGTCCAAAATGGAAAAAAAATGAAAAAAATGGTGAAATGCATAACAGCTGCTATTGACCGCAATCTATCGTGATAAATAGTATGTTCACCCAAAAGATTCCTTTTTGGGCCTCAATTAAAAAACAAATGTCAAAACGTGGAACAATTGCGATTCACCGTGGTTTGCTTACCACGTTTAATCGCGATAAACAGTAAATTCACCAATATGATTCTTTTTTGGATCTCAATTTGAGGCCTAACAATATATTTTTTCACGTGGTTTTTTACACTATTTTCAACATGGATTTTCACACAAGTCCTAGGACTTTTTGTCTTATTAATTTTATCCCTCAAATTTCTCATATTTTCAATTTTGGTCATTTCAACTTTTCAACCGTTGTAGATGTGCTCCAGAAGATGATGTTTGTGGAGCCACTATTGTCCAATAATATTCTTTTGAGCACATTACATACAATAATAGCTCGATCACTAGGGCCTCACGGTGAGCGTAGTGGAGCCCTATCATATCATCCATTATATAGCTCATGAGGTCTACCATTTACAACCCAAAGCCCGGGTGTTGATAATGTAGCTGATCATTGGTGGATTATGAGACTCTATATTATAGGTTCTTCAGGCATTCTTAGATTGTCCACCAACATAAGGTTTTTCAAAGATATTGTATATTTCTCAAATGGGGCCTTGATTGATTTTTTTCAATAGGTTTTTTTACTACCTCCGATCTTGGTGGCTAGATGTGACTCTTCTCTGGCGTGATCTCGACAACTTGGCTAATATGTAAAAGGGGATCGTGAAACATTGACTCTACGAGGTAATTCAGTTGCATCATAGGCTATTTTATTCTAATTGTCATTTGTAGTTTGTTGGAATTTGGTTTAGAGAATAAAATTTAGTTAAGTGTGGCAAAGTAACTTCATGTCAATTTCGACCAAATATTCGGATTTGATCTAATAGTCGAATTATAAATATAAATAGATTAACTTGTTCTACTAGTTGAGTAGATCATCGTGGTATATTTAGAATCTCAAAACCAATCCAAATGAATGAGAAATTGTGGTTCGAAGTTGGATAGAAAAGAGGAAACACTGGTAGGGATAAATAGCTAACTCCATAGCTTGCCTAGAGATGACACTCTCGCTCGAGCGATAGTCTAGCTATAGGTGAGCGAAAGAGATTTTGATGAATATGTGTCACTATTGCTCGAGCAAGAGGCCGGAGACAACAATGGATACTTTCCTTCATGAAGGTTACTGAGTTTGGGGCATAATACTTCACTTACAACCCCTCATTTTCTATAAATAGAACCCTTTAGACGTCCATTATGCATTCCATATCATTTTATATTGAGTATTACATCAAAAACTCTTGTAAAATACTCTCCAAAAGTCATTCCAAAACCATTTTCTTGTAAAGGAAAATTTTCGTTCAAAGTTCGTTGTTGCTAGTGGTTTGAAGTGTTTCACCACAAGTTGTATTCGTTGTATCTTAGGAGACAAGTGACATAGATCGTTAACAACATTGCGCGTCAATATTATCTTAAGTAGAAAGTGTTTTTAGCTGCCTCGAATTTCATTCTTCACTTTCTTTTCTTTTTCTTACCTTCTTTCTTTCTATTTTCTAGAATTTAATTACACTTCTACGAATTAAACTTAAATATTTTCTTTGTCCAAACAATCATTTAGATATACTAATGACCAACAATCTTAAGACAATACTCGTTTGTTTGTGGTTGTTGTTGGACATCATTTTTTTTATCTTCGGAATAAGTCTTTGTGTGCTATTCATTTCTTTCATTATTTTGTACTTTGAACTTCTGTTTATAATATAAATGAATACTGTTGAGACTATTTCGAGTCAAACAAAAAATGGTACAAACCATGTGGTTTCGCCTTTGGCCATACCTATATCAAGCTCTCACATCCCACATGGAAAAAACTCAAAAAAGTATGTAGGCGTGGATTTTAAAAGATAACAAAAGATGTTATTTATCTTACTATTTTGAATTTGAAAAAGTTCCTAAAAAAAAGCGCTCATGCTATACATGAAGGAGAAAATAATCGTGAGTCGATTATTGTATTGGATGCATGGAAGCATACGGATATCCTTTGCAAAAATTACTTCTTAAATGGATTGGACAATACGCTTTATGGAGTTTTTAGTTCAATGGACTCGGCCAAAGATTTATGAGATTCATTGGAATAGAAGTACAAGATCGAGGATGCGGAAACAAAGAAGTTCATTGTCGGCAAGTTTTTTGACTACAGAATGGTAGACTTCAAAATCGTGATAAGTCAAGTACAAGAACTTCAATTTCTACTTTATGGCATACATGCTGAAAAGATGGAATTGAGCGAGTCCTTCCAAGTTGAAGCCATAATTGAGAAACTCCCTCATAAGTAGAGAGATTTCAAGAACTATCTCAAGCACACATACAAGGAGATAAACTTAGAGAAATTGATAATCCGTTTGAAGATCGAGGAAGACAATAGAAATACCGAAAGGAAATCTATACTTCAACTTGGAACAAATTTTGTTGAAGCTGGTTCGAAGGTTGTCGACAAGAAACGTAAGATCTTCAATATTGTACCAAAAAGAGAAAACTCCAAAAATGACAAGAAGTCTAACGACAACTGTTAAAATTGTGGAAAAGACAGACATCCCTCTAATGAATGTCGAAAGCTTAAGAAGCATGCACAAGTAAATATGATTGAAAGAGACTTACTTTCTAAAGGGATACATGAGATAAATCATTCAGTGGTTGTTTTTTGATAATAATGTTGGAAATTCAAGGGAATGGTGGGTTGATACTGGTGCTACCCGTCACATTTGTGCAGACAAGACTATGTTCTCTAACTACAAAGAATTAAATAGAGAACAACTCTTCATGGGGAATTCTGCAAGTTCTAAAGTTGAAGGATGATGGAAAGTTAGTTTGAAGATGATATTTGGAACAGAGTTCGTCCTTAACAATGTTCTACGTGTATCGGACATTCACAAGAATCTTGTATCTAGGTTTGTACTTAACAAAAATGGCTTTAAACTTGTATTTGTATCCGATAAATTTGTACTCACAAAGAATGAGATGTATGCTGGTAAAGGATACCAATGAGATGGAATGTTCAAAATGAACGTTCTTACAATTGTATCGAAACAAAGCATTATGAATAAAACTTTGAATTCTACTTATATGCTTAAGTTGTCTTATGGTATACTCGATTAGGACACATTAATTACAAATATATGCGCAAAATTATGAATTAAATTTTAATTTCGAAGCTTAAAATTGATCATAATTATAATTGTGAAATATACGTTGAAATAAAGTTGGCTAAAACACATTTTCACTCAATTCAGAAGAACACAACACCTTTAGAGTTAATATATAGCGATATATACAACTTGAAATTTGTTCAAACTAAATGTGGTAAGAAATACTTTATAAGTTTCATTGATGATTATACAAAGTATTGTTATGTCTTTCTACTACGAATTAAAGACAAAGCCATAGATGCCTTTAAACATTATAAGATTGAAGTTGAAAATCAATTTGATAAACGAATAAAAGTAATCGTAGTGATAGAGGTGGTGAATATGGGACACCGTTTGAAGAATATCATTCTGAGTATGGAATCATTCATCAAACAACGACACCTTACTCATCCCAATCAAATGGTGTTGCTGAACGCAAAAATTGAACTCTTAAAGCGATAATGAACTCAATGTTGATAATCTCGGACCTACCTCAGAATTTGTGAGAAAAAGCTATGCTATTGGCAAATAGCATTTTTAACAAGATAGCCCTTAAGAAAATGGAAGAAACTCCATATGAACTATGGAAATGTCATCCTCATTCTTACACTTGAAAATGTAGGGGTGTTTGGCTAAGGTTGAAATAGTAAGCCTAAACAAGTGAAAATCAGTCATAAGACAATTGATTGCATATTTGTTGGGTACAACAATAATATTAGTGCATATCATTTTTTTGTACATAAATCTAAAATTCATGATGCACGTGAATGAATAATAATTGAATCGAGAAATTTATCATTCTTCAAGAATATTTTTCCATCTAAAAATAAGAAAAATGCAAGTTCGAATATAAGAACTTATGATACTACCAATGGCACTTCAAATGAGGAAGAACAAAGACGTAGTAAGTCCTTGAATGGGTTGAAACAAGCTTCTAAACAATGGCATCAAATTTTTGACAAAATAATGTAGTCTAATGGGTTTAAGATAAATGAGTGTGACAAGTGTGTATACATTAAACATACACTAAAAGCCTGCATGATTGTATATCTATATGTAGACGATATGTTGATAATGGTCAATAGTTACGAAATAATGCTAAACACCAAGAGTATACTTAAAAGGTATGATGTACTTAAGGAAAGTCATGCAAAAGCCCTATAATATTAGGGATTAAGATATCTGGAATATCAGAAAAAAAGTATACTTTCCCAATCTCACTACATTGAGAGTATAATTAAAAGGTATGATGTACTTGAGGAAAGTCCTGCAAAAACCCTATTGACACAAGGTTACACTTGATAAAAAATACAGGTGAATGTATGTCACAACTAAAGTATTCACAGGTTATATGTAGTCTAATATATTACAAACTGCACTCGACCGGACATAGCATTTGCTGTGAATAAATTTAATAGATTCATAAGTAATTCAAGCCATGATCATTAGAAGGATATAACAAGGGTCCTTAGGTACTTAAAGTATATAAAACCTATAGATTACACTTCACAAAATATCCCGTTGTATTAGAAGGATATTGTAATGCGAATTGGATGTTCGATATAAAAGATTCTAAATCTACTAGTGGTTATGTATTTACCATGGTGGAGTTGCTATATCATGGACGTTGACGAAACAAACCTGGATAGCTCGATGAAAGATGGAATCAGAGTTTATATCTTTTGACAAAGCTAGAGGAGAAGCATAATGGCTTAATAACTTCTTGGAAGATATTCCATGTTGGCCTAAGCCGAGACCTGCAATTAGTAAACATTGTAATAGTTAATCAGCTATTGGAAGAGCTAAAAGCATCATATATAATGTTAAGTTTAGACATATACGTAGCAGACACAATACTATTAAACAACTGATCTTTAATGGTATAATCTCCATAGATTATGTGAAGTCAAAGGAAAACATAGCAGATCCACTTACGAAAAATTTATCGAGAGATCAAGTATGTTGCCTATCGAAATGAATGAGATTAAAGCCTATTACGTAAGAATCTTTGTAATGGTAACCCTATTTTGTTGACTGGAGATCCCAAGATCTTAGTTCAAGTTATGAAGATTCAATGAAGCACTTGGGAAAATGTTTCTCAACTCATTCCTATGATAATTAAAGTGCTTTCTGTATAACGTTAAGGTTAAGATATCATTTTAAAGATTTATATATCCTGATTAAGTCAAGTAGAGTAAGGCAGAATACTCTTAAGAGGAGGTCACCTATGTAATTGTGAGGTGCGATAGCCTAAATGAAAATTATTCGAAGGCTGAAATTTCCTAATCACTTGTGAAACCCAAAAGTGATTCAAGGAAAAAAATAAACTAAGTCATGAGAATCATGAATGATTTAGGAAATACATCTATGTAAGTATTATTGCCTTGGTTTACACTAACAACTGAATGGTTCAAGACATTACGTTCACCAATTAGCCAAGTAAATTCGATAGTATTTCACTAACGAAGGTTCAAGACTGGAAGCTGCCTTACCTGATACAATATTTTTTCTGCTCTCAATACAATACATCATATTTCTGCACAGCATGAGTATATTCGGATTTCCATTCATGTGAAGGATTGTTGGGATTTGATTCAGAGAATAAAATTTAGTTAAGTATGGAAAGTGACTTTCATGTCACTTTGACCAAATATTCAAACTTGATCCGATAATCAAATTTTGAATATAAATAGACTAACTTATTCTACTCGTTGAGTAAATCATCGTGGTATATTTGGAATCTCAAAACCAATTACGAATGAATGAGAAATTGCGGTCTAAAATTGGAAAGAAAAGAGGAAATATTGGTCAAGATAAATGGCCAACCCCATAGCTCACCTGTCACTCTAGCAAGCTCAAATGATGAGACACCAGTCTAGCGACAGGCGAGCGAAAGAGGTTCTGATGAATATGTGTCATTATCGCTCGAGCGAGATGCCAACTACAAGCTAGCAACAGTAATGAAAGCTTCCCTTTGTGAAGGTTGCTGAGTTTTGGGCATAACACTTCACTCACAACCCCTCATTTTCTATAAATAGGACACTTTGGACAGCCATTATGCATTTCATATCATTTTGCATTGAGAGTTATATAAAAAACTCTTGCAAAATACTTTTCAGAAGTCATTCCAAAACCATTTTCTTGTAGAGGGAAATTTTTGTTTAAAATTCATTGTTGCTGTGGTTTGAAGTGCTTCTACCACAAGTTATATCCGTTGTATCTTGGGAGACAAGTGTCAGAGACCATTAGCATCATTGTGGGGGCAATATTGTTTTAAGTAGAAAGTGTTTTCACTTGCCTCGGATTTCATTCTTCACTTTCTTTTCTTTTTCTTACTTTTTTTCTTTTCATTTTCTAGAGTTTAATCACGTTCATACGAATTAAACTTAAATATTTCTTTGTCGAAACAACCATTTAGATATATTAATGACCAAGATAGTTTTCCCTCCTTCTAGGTTTTTACTGATTCTATTGAACCAAACTTGCTATCTTTTCTCAATTTTCCAAATTCCCAATTCAAAAGTCAATCGTGTAATGCCTATAAATTTGGTGAATTCAATGATACATAACTCGAGATCCTTGATTTCAAGGAGGTGCATAGAGGCAGCTAGTTTTGGCTTCAAAGAACATGAGCTACCTAAGCCATGTCTCGTAATACCTATGGCTGGGTCCCGCCCAATACAAGAGGGAGGTGGTACACATGTTGAAAGTGGAGGCTATATAGTGTTGGAACTATTGAATGAAAATGAAAATCAGATCAGTTTCATCCATTTGAATAAAAATCAGTTTCATCCATCCGTTT